>JACXGJ010007542.1:0-30172 GCA_016801105.1 Esox niger | reverse complement strand
AGAATGGTGTAACCCAGGTTAGCATGGCACAAATCAGGTCAGAATGGTGTAACCCAGGTTAGCATGACACAAACCAGGTCAGAATGGTGTAACCCAGGTTAGCATGACACAAACCAGGTCAGAATGCTGTAACCCAGGTTAGCATGGCACAAACCAGGTCAGAATGGTGTAACCCAGGTTAGCATGGCTCAAACCAGGTTAGAATGGTGTAACCCAGGTTAGCATGGCACAAACCAGGTCAGAATGGTGTAACCCAGGTTAGCATGGCTCAAACCAGGTCAGAATGGTGTAACCCTAGTCAGTCTCTCCAGTAATTGCTTTGGGAGCTCCCTCAGGCACGCTGAAGGTGACATAGCTCATTCATAAACGGAACACTCAGCACATCTGAATAAAGAGTGCAACACAGAAACATACACACACATTCACACACACACACACTCTACCACCTTGTTGTTGTCCTCTGTTTGAATGCTTAGTGATTCATTGAATGGAGTTGCACTGATTTAGATGTAGTGAACGTGGGCAGTTCAGTTCATACTCTGTTTGTCTTTCATCTTCAATTTCAACACAAAAATGTATTTAAATGAGGCTGACAGTAAGAAAGATGGTTCAAACAGGCTGTGCAAAATAAACCTACACATTTTCTCCTTCTCTCTCTCGAACACATACACACACACACACACACACACGCACACACTGCTCTGCGGCTGTCATCTTTTCTATGCATTTGTTGTTTTGCCACAGTCTGCATTTTTCTGTCCTTACACAGGAGAAAACACTTACCACTGATTTTCAATTTGCTTCAAACACAGTACATGATTCTGCCCTATGTGGCTGGCTACCTCCACCAACAGTTTGTGTGTGTGTGTGTGTGTGTGTGTGTGCTCGTGTTTGTGCAGAGCGTATGTCTATCTGTTTGTGTGCATATGATAGAAAGTATGCCTCTACCCACGCAGATAGCAGCTCTAGCAGAACCAAATGCCTTTCACTGTGCATTCTAATACACAAACCCACACACAGACATGAAACACGTACATACATACACACGCACACAAACACGCTCCATTTTCTTTAATCTACACACATCCACAGTCTCTCATTGTCTTTTTCCTGAGTTCCTATTCTCTGACTACACTTCAAAGCTGTTGTAGAAACACAGTGTCTATCTCTCTCAGAAAACTCCACTTGAAGGCTTTAAACTCCTATTAGTCTTTGGTCTTCCAGCATCTCTGCACAAAGGCAACGCTCGAAGCCATTAATCTGGCACTTTCGGGGGCCTGTTGATATTTTTCATACACACAGAGATGGTTGCTTCTCCATCTACTGGGAACACATTCTCATGAGACAGGACTAATGTTGTGGATTTTAGTGAAGGAGTTACATAATTCTTCTGAACTCATCTTTCGCAGTGACCAACAGCTCAGTTATTGAACACAAATTAACTTTCAAATACTAATAGAAATAGCAAAAAAACACAGTTACTGTAGAAGATATTAAAACAATTGTATATATTACTGTAGTAATACTATAGGTGGAAATGAATGGACAAAGACTCCTAAGAATTTTGAGTTTTTCACAATTGCTATCACACTAAAACTACTGCACACTGTTTCATTTAGCCTATACACAGCTCTCTTTGTTAAGCACAGTTGTCACCATGGTGTCATGTAGAAAACACTGCCATTTAATATTCCAACCTCAAATCATGATAATTCAACACTCAACACAAAAGGTTTTTAGGTGTAATAGCTAACCAGCATAATTAGTCAACAAGCAATCAGAATGTCAGGGACATACAAAAGTGTTTTGGAACAGTAGAACATCATTGGAAGAAGATGTACGTGAAGAATAAGAATGAGCGGACGAATGAGAGGTGGAGGAGAAACAATCCTGATCTCTAACAAGAAACCAGTTGATGGTGGTAGAACACGCATGACTTCAGGCCCAAGAACAAGTCCTTGTGAATGTTGTTGAAAAAAACACACATGGCATCCAATCAAGTCATTGCAAAAAGTAAATCAATTCAAAAATATATTTTACACATATACAGTGTGGTGTAGCATTGTCGCGTGCATATTTTCATTCATCACTATCTTTAGTATTGATGCCATTGTTGATCTGCTGGAATAAGGCAGGACCCACCACCCAGCCTCTGTCCTGGAATGGTCAGGATTAACATCATGGTCAATAACTGTCCCACAAAATTCATGTGACACCTTTGTTCTTAGTATTCTACTTTGAGTTACTCAACCAACACAGTTGCAAATGAGAACTCATAGGTGACCTGTTTTATGTATGAATAAGGACTGATTGCTGATTGAACAATTGTGCAAAGAAATGTTGTATGTGTGCAGAAGAGGTTCACATTTAAGAGAGCACTTGGTGACAGCTGTGACCAAGTGTTTTGTTTGACACTGATATGAATTTTGTGTCTTTTGTAGAGAGTTGTGTTTACTGTTTGGCAAAAATGTGCTTATGACTGATTGTGTGTGAAAGCAATTAGAAATAACTGTTACGCAAACAAAAATAGAACTGCAGTGCTCATTAACTTATATTGGCGATATCTTAGCAATGGAGACAAACTGTAAAATGGGTTTGAGTATAAAGCTTAATTTTGTGTCAGAAGACTGGGGTTTAGAGAAGTGTTTTTATAGTTTGAGAAAATGTAGCAGGATACATTCAGGAAATGCATGTTAACAATTGTAAAAAACTGTAAGGTCAACCCTTTCAGTTGGAACATTGTTCAGAATCAATTTCGCAAATTCCAACTTCAGAAGACAGGTTTCAAATGATTGTTGAAGTTTATAGCTGCAAGCACAGACAACTACCTTTTTATTTTTACAATGTACTGAATGAACATTAGTCTATCCCCACCCAGCTCTCAGCTGTATGTCATCGGTTTGTTCACCAGGAATTTCTCAGATAACCCATGCAATGGATATTATGTTTGTGTACCACAGACCATAATTATTATCATACTGCTAGGCATGTTTTGCTTTTTCTGACTGGTTTATTCCCATTACTCCGAACAAATATGACCATTATCCCAAGCTCATTCAGCCAACCATGATCAAACATAAATAGACCAGTATTATGCTGATTTGACAGTGGTTAAACACGACATCATATCCTATTTAATCTCCCAGTCTACAGCATTTGGAGAGTACAATCAACAAACAAAATACTGAAAAACAGGTAAACTCTTCCAAGAGAAGTGTGGCATTTACTTAAACAATTGTCAAATTGACAGTCCCTCTTCTTGAAGTAAAATAATTGACAATCCATCTGTTAGAATGTGTTTGTTTTCTAGGTTGTGTAAGATTGACAGTCTGTTTTAAAAAATGTGTAGAAATGACAGACCATCTTCGAGAATGTGTAGAAATGACAGATCTTTTAGAACACACAGACAGTGTTTGCCAGTCATAATAGAAGAGCCTCTGCTCTGTCTGGCTCTGTGTCCTAGCTGCTCTGTGATACTGTAGGCAGATAGCAGATGAAAGGCCAAGCTGGAATGTAACTCAGTCAGACTGTCAGCCTTGCTGAATTAGAAGGCAGGGTTTAATAAGAGGTCAAGATAAAAGCCACTGCAGCCAATATAACCTGCAGACTGGAGCCACGTAGACCTGGTGTAAAGTTTACTCCACTTGAGCGTTGGATACTTCCAATTTGTTCAGGTTAATATAGGTCCCAATTAAGTTCAGAATCAAATGACTATCAATTACAATTGGATAGTAGCTACAGTGCTGACTTTTGTAAGATGTGGTATGCGTGATTGGCCAGCTCCACCCTCCGCAGCTTTCCTTACAAGCAGACAATCTGGATTCATGAGCAGAAAGAACCTCCCCAGACAGTTGATCATTGGCATTTAATAGGTTGGGTGCATGATTTTATTTTTATATTTTGTTTTACTAAGATTTTGTAACTGTTGTTATAGGTAAACAATAGGTTGTTCTTATTGGTTACCTACAACAAGAAAGAATATTGTGTTTCGAAAATTGTACTCACTGCCAACTTTTATACAGTTGTGCTCATAAGTTTGCATATACTTGGAGAATTGGTAATATATGCACCATTTGTAAAGAAAATATGAGTGAGCAGACAAAACACATATCTTTTATTTCTTGTGGGATTCACATTCTACTGTAGGTCATAACAAAATGGCACAATCGTGAAACAAAACATATCAATTTTTTTTTTTTTATCTGACTCCAAAGTCTGCATACCCTTAGTTCTTAATATTGTTCATTGCCCCCTTTAGCATCAATGACAGTCTGTCTATGAGGACACCATTTTTTGCAGGTGGTATAGGTGTCCATTCATCTTGGCAAAATGCCTCCAGGTCATTCAAAGTCTTTAGTCATCTTGTATGAACCACACGTGTGAGATCTCCCCGGAGTGGCTTGATGATATTAAGGTCATGAGACTGTGATGGCCAATCCAGAACCTTCATCTTTGTCTGCTGTAACCACTGGAGGGTCAACTTGACCTTGTGCTTAGGGTTATTGTCATGCTGGAATGTCCAAGAGCGTTCCATGTGCAGCTTTCATGTAGAAGAATGCAAAATGTCTGCCAGTATTTTCTGATAACATACTGCATTCATCTTGCTATCAATTTTCACAAGATTCCCCATGACATTAGCGCTCATACAGCCCCAAAACATCAATGAGCCACCACCATGCTTCACAGTGGGGATGGTATTCTGTTCACTATATGCCTTGTTGACACCTCTTCAAACATAGCGCTTATCGTTGTGACCATAGACTGTAAGAAAATATGGACATAGTAACCATGACGTCACCCATAGGTGTCTAAAGATTCATTTTGAAGCAAATGTTTTGCAGAGATGGCAGTCACCATTTTTCAGCCTCTGAGTTTGCCCCTTGGATGTGACCATAAAGCCCTATTTTGGTCTCGTCACTCCAAATTACAGTCTGCCAGAAGCTGCAAGGCGTATCAAGGTGTTGTCAGGCATATTGTAACCAGTCTTTTTTGTGGCATTGGCTTCTTTCTGGCAACACAAACATGCAGCTCATTTTTGTTCAAGTATCATTGCATTGTGTTCCTTGAAAAAAACAACTATTCTTTTGGCAGTTTTGGTCTATCTGACCTTGGCTTGGTATCAAGAGATCCCTGATTTTTCCACTTCTTAGGTGATTGTACAGTACTGACTGGCATTTGCAAGGCTTTGGATATCTTTTTATATCCTTTTCCATCTTTATTAAGTTTAATTAACTTGTTACGCAGGTCTTTTGACAGTTCTTTTCTGCTACCCATGGCTCAGTATCTAGCCTGCTCTGTGCATCCATGTGAGAGCTAATTAACTCATTGACTATTTATACACAGACACTAATTGCAATTTCAAAAGCCACAGGTGTGGGAAATTCACCTTAATTTCCATTTTCACCTGTGTGTCACCTTATGTTTCTCTAAAGTGCCAAACATTCAAGGGTATGTAAACTTTGTATCAGGGCTATTTGGGTGATTTCTGTTCTCATTATGATTTAAAAAGGAGCCAAACAACTGTGTGTGATAATAAATGGCTTCATATGATCACTATCATTAGCTTTTCTGATGATCAGTCATATTTTCAAAATCCATGCCCAAATTCCACAATTTCTGCCAGGGTATGCAAACTTATGGGCACAATGGTATATTAACCCGGAATGTACTATTTTCAGTGTAATATGGAGAACGCTTTAAGCTGAGCTATTCACCGGTGAACTTAAGCTACCTAAAGTTAGCAAGCATCCTATTTGTCTCATCCTTTGCTGTTAACTGCCTCTAAATTATTAGAATATCTTTCCTTTGGAATTACCTCACAATTGGAATTGACCAAGTTTTGATTTGAAATGTGCCTACATATGACAGGCAAACTAGTTTGTTAGCTTGTTAGCAACAAGCACATTATTGGCCCTTTGCTGTTGGCTATAGTACTTAATGGAGTCTAAGGGGAACATTTTGTAAGCAGAAGTTTTCATATGGCAGGAAGTTCTGACAGGTAGTGATTATTGAGGGTCGTCTGTGTTGATCATTTTGGTTAAGGATGATGGGATGGGTTGTGCACAGTAGTATAGTAGTACAGTAGTATTACACAGCAGTACAGTAGTATTACACAGTAGTACAGTAGTTTTACACAGTAGTACAGTAGTATTACACAGTAGTACAGTAGTGTAACATTTAATTATTATTTCAGTATGTCAGTTAGAACACTACTAACACTGAGAACACTACTTTAAGGGGAATTTTACCATAGCTCAGCTGATTAAGTACTAATTACAGATGCTAGCAATGATACATTTCAGTCATAAAAATATTAATTGGAATTTTATTGTTAACATCTGGAAGTATCAATTTGCTCTATACTTGATTGTTCGTAGAATGGCTTACCATAAGGTTGAGCCATAAGGTTGAGCATAGCGAACATACAGCTCTGGAAAAAAACATTCAATTTGCAGTGGTCTCTTCATTTAAATCCTTTTGTTCCTCACTCAAAATAATCCTTTTTGACTTTTTTGGAAAGGAAAGAAAGGGAAAAAATCTTTCCGGAGCTGTAGATACTGCCACCCTAAAAAAAAGTGGTGTAAGAAAATACAAAGCGAAGTTGAAATACACAACCAAGGTTTCTTTTTAAACACTAGTGTTGATTATGCCTGTGTGATATTCTGTGTCTAGGTATACTAATTACAAGCGAGCGCAAAAAGTATTGCACTTTCACTGTATGTGGAGTGGATGTGTCCCCCCCCCCAAGTACAGATTAAATGTAGCTTGCTGGAATAATATTTCAGACCTCAGTAGCCATAGGGATTGTTTGTCAGAAAACTATGGCGCATTACCTCAGATGGTATCCATTTCAACAATAATAAAAATGTATATCTGACATAAATATGGCCAGAAGTCCCGTTCATCAAAATAAAACTAACATAGTATAAACAGCCTTAGGTAGACACAGAGGAGCATAAAACTGATTATTATCTTTACAGCAATGTTGATTGGGGCATGTTCTCTGCTTCCTGAAGTTGACAGTCATCTCCTTTGTTTAGCTGATGCTCAGGGAGGTTGTTGTCCGGGCACTGTGATAGATGTTTGCATGTTGCCTCCCTGTAGGCTAACTTCTTGATGTTGGTTATCAGGTCGGCTTAATGATGGAGCTGGTGTCACACAGAGCGACTCTAGTAATGGGTGAACAGGGAGTAAAGCATTGGGATGAGGACATACTCCTGGGGCCCCAGTGTTAGGAGTTAGTGAGGAAGAGGAAGTGTTATTGCCAATCCTCACAGCCCGATGTCTCCCCTTCAGAACGGCCCATAGCACAGAGTGTTGTCCAGACCCATTGCTCTGAGCTTTGTTTAGAGGGAATAATGGTGTTGAATGGGTGCCAGCTGAACCATCAGTGTTCATTCCTGTTAGTGTTCTTTTAGTTAGCCTCAGAGTGGAATTACCTGGCTTTCTTGTGGCAGCAAGAGCTTTCCTGTTGGTCTCAGTGTTTTATGCCACCAAATGTGTGTGTTTATGTGTTGAGCTCATCTGAGTGATAGGCATCTATAGGTAAACTGATTCTGAGTGAGTTTTCTGATTCCGAGTTGTTGAATGTAGATTCAAGCTTGAGTCTGAATTTTCTTTGGTGTTTTTCATTGATTCGAGTGCCTTGAATCTTCTCATCTTGGAAGGGTCGCAAGCCACTGAATCATCGGCATGATTAAATGTGGCACCGAATGCTGTGTGGTCTTTCAGTAGATCTGTTTTTCTCCATCAATCCCCAGTATTTGATACATCCTAATTCATTTTGAGAGAAAAACTTCATCCACACGTTTCCTGATGAAGCCTGGTGTCCTGGGTGGATGGATCCGAAAGTGTTCCAGTCTGTATTCTTTTAGCTTTTTTTGCTGCTTGTAGCCAGGTAGGAGGAACAGGGTGATGTGATGGCTTTGTGTGCCTACTTTTATGTTGGCATACACAGTCACATTTGACCATTGCTGGGCCATTGTACAACATGTTGGATAACGTCTGGTTGCAGAGCTTCTGGAATGTTTATCAGTCATAAGCACACCAGTCGATCACAATCTCCTTGCCATGAATTCACAAAGTATGTTCTGGACACATTAGATATTTTACAGCAGAAAACTTGATAGCTGAGGCCAGTAAACTTGCTTTTCCAGATGAATGTGTTGTCCGAGTGCATAGGTGCTGGAGAGTACTTCTTGGTTGAGTGAGCTGTGTGATAAAAAGCAAAACCGCTTGGCGAGATGTGCTTCAGATGTCTGGCTGCTGGGAGGTGCTACAATGAGGCAAGGCCATGAGACAGGGCTTTGTGAAAGGAAGAGGGGAGAAAGACAAGATTACAGAAACATTTGGGGAGCTATCAAAAAGTGATTGAATCCAAATGGACTCTTTAACGCTGGTTTGAGACATGTGTCCTTCCCTCTGGTAGTGATGAAGGATCATTGAGTGGCTGAGGCTCTCCAAGGATATGTGGTGGTTGAGATCGATGACTCTCTTAATCTCAATCAACATGATTTAAAAAACGCCATGTCTTGTCACAGCTCTCTAGCAGCTAGTCCTCTTAGCCTTTGGGCTCCACATTTCCACAAACGCAGGCCCCCGACAAACACTCACTCACACGTTTTAGTAAGTGAGTGTGTGATACACTTTCCCCTGTCACCTACTCGACTGCGCTGCCAGAGAGCTTTTGATTGGCCCCGACAGAACCAATTAGATTCAGCCGCAGATAGAGACATGGAGCTAGGGAGTGGGGGGTGGGGCCTGACTGGAGACTGATCCAAATCTAGCTTCTGTCACATAGAAGATCTCTTCCCTGCTCATCTCATCTGCTTTCCCCTTTTCATCTTCCGCATACCCTCTTACTCTCCCTCTTCGCTATGTGCAGTCAGTAGTTCTTAATCCATTTATTAGTCTTTTTCGTTGTTTGAATTTAGTTTTGTGTGATGACTGCAAGGCCAATAGGCATTTACCATTCTCAACTTCATTTAGTAGTCCTCTCAGTAACTTTTACTGATTCTATTAGTTTTTCTCAATTGTGTGCACACACAGTGGGTATGTTTGAATGTGTATGCTTGCTCACTCACACACTCACAAAATCCTGTGACATACGCATCCACTCCCACTCATAATACTGCCCGAAGCACTGACAGTTGGAGGATGGTTTGATTTGGACTGACATAAGTGCCCATGCTGATTTGCGTTTAGAATTTTTTTTCCGGAGCTCCAAAATACTTGTAACATTACAGTTGAGTTCTGGTGGACTCCTTCCCAAGTCAAGCAAAGAATGACAGTCTGCGTATATGCTTCCCGGTTCAGGATGTATGACTACCAGCGTGTGCCAGCTTCCCTGCCCCCCCTAGCCCAGGGACCTAGCCTGGCCAAACGTCCCCGCTCCTCCTCCACTTCCTCTGGGCACAGACGCAGCCGAGACAGACCCCCCTCCAAGAGCTCCAGAGCCCACTCCAACAGCTCCAGCAAGACCAAGTGTGAGTGACCAGAACATCCATGCACACTCAGTCACAAACAGATATACTCCAGATGGTTCCCTTACCACAATCCTTCTGGCCAATCAGGTCACAGTATTAGCTCAAAGCAGGATCATTTGGCAGTGTTATGCTGTTCTTTTGCCTAGCGCCATCATCCAGTAATTCCCACTCTCAACACTCATCTTTGGAGTTTTTAGTTTAAAATGAACTTAGAGATACTTCTTTGACCTATCCTCCTCTTCCTCTCACCTATTTTCTTTCTCCCCCATCCATTTTTCTCCTCATTCTCTCCTTCCACCTGTCCTATCTTGGTTCAGTGCGAATGGAGGAGCTGCAGGTCATTAAGAGGGAGCTGACTCTGATAAAGACACAGATTGACGGCCTGCTTGACAGTCTGGACAGAATGGATACACAGAGGCAGGACCACACAGGTGAGACGGCCATTCAGAGAGGTAAACAGAGGGAGATGACAGGTGAGTGATCCACTCAGACGGATAGCGTGGACAAATGTAGCAGACGTTAAGCCAGATATGTTTTATTTGTTCAGTTGTTACAAATCAAGGTAAAACAATAAAAGGGAGGAGTACAGAGATGGGTGTAATTGGTACCGGGCATCACATGGAAATATTGTAGCTGATGCTGCCCTCATGTGGCCACACAAACAAACTGCACCATCTTTTCCACCACACAGGCACTGTACTGACAAAGGAAATAATGAATGTGTTTGGGTGCATGTGTCATCCTTACTACTTCTTATCTGTACTTGTTGCCTATAGTGATTGACAACTCTTGTCTTTATACGTAATTACTCTGGCATCTATTGCCATCATCCTCCTCTACTATACTACTCTTTTCTATCAGTATATATCTCCCCCTCAATCCTATCTCCTCTATCTATTTCTCCCTCTCATCTCAAATTTCTCTCTCCACATGTATCCTTCTCTCTGCTGTATCCCTCACATTCCGTCCTCGTCTCCCTCCTTCTGCTGTGCTGATTGATTGATAAACCACAAGGGTTTAGATGTGAGGTCGGCACGGAGACTTGCCAGGCACTCAGTTACTGGTCTGCCTTAGAGGGAACTTGTTGACACTCCCACTGACTTTCTATCCATGTTCAAGGGTCTCCACTGAGGGAGGGCAGTCTGACTGGGTCACCTTACCCCCCCTCTGCCAGCAGCGGAGAGCGCTCCCCCTCCCCCCTGTCCCCCATAAGCCCTCGTCGCCGCATCCAGCGAGAGAGCCCTGAACTGGGGGAGGCCAGCGACGATGATCACACGGTAAGTAGCCTGATGTGCGTGTGAAGAATCTCTGAGTGTGTGTGGGAGTGTTATTTCCTTGTCGCAGAGCAACATGATTTCCTTAGCATGTCCTATGGTTGGCTCAAATTTAGCAGTTGTCAGTGTGATTTGCCATGCAGCCGAAATAAAATGCTTATCTCCAAACACACACACAAATCCAAACCCATCATTCATTTTGAGTCAAATAAACAAATCAGTAATATGAGACTTTTAAAAATGTCTCATTCTGGTTTTGTCACACCCACCCACAGCTCACACTCATAACTGACATCTTACTTTATAAACACAAAGAAGACATCTGAGAGAAAGTCAGGCAATGGATAAAAGTAAAAAGCGAGGGAGTAACACCACTAAATGCAGGACAAGGTGCACATTCCCGGTCAGATGTGTAGTGTTCATCCTTTACACCTTCCTCATCTCCTTACCTGGACTTTGTGCATGTGTTCCAGATGAATAACCACAGCTCTGACCCTGAGGATGACATGTGAGGATGGAAACAGAGAAGTAGCATATGAGCGCCAGTCACAGAGGAAGAGAACATCTTGTCTAGAAGTATCCATGTCAACCCTGATATCAGTGGCCCCCTCTGTCCAACCAGCCAGTTACATGTTATTCTTTGTCCTCCTTATTGTTGTTCTGCATTAAAGGATGATCAACCAGAAAAACACAACTGGCATATTTTGTGTAGCCCTCTTTGGGTTCTACATTATCCATTTCCCCTTCTCTCTCTGTTGCTTAGCAGGAGATCTTGTATGTGCAATCTGTGAACAGCACACAGACAAATTCACACACAATAATTATAGTTTATCAGGAAAAATGACCTGCATTTATCTTGCTTACATAGTCCCCACTTAGACCAGCTCATATAACACACACAAACACCCACACACACGCTCACACACACACTTTATCTGTAGAGAGCAATTATTTACCAGAATATTGATGTGAAATCTTTTCCATATAGATAATTTCCTAAATCCCTTTTAGCAATCTTCATAAAGCTGAGCTACATAATGAAAGATAGTGGACTTGTGAAAGAAGCACGCTGTTGATTTGACGATCACAGTTGTCAGAGCTACATTTTGTCTGTGATTCACTGTCATTATTTCCAGAGCATGACCCCACCAGTTTAAACTAGTGCAGACAAATGAATATTTAAAGTCATAACCTCCTGGCTCTGGTTTTCCCACAGTGCTGTTGTTTCTCTGCTGTTTCCTTACTGTATTAGGTATGATCAGTATGAGATCAGAACCATCTCCTCCTCTCTGTAACTGGCGCTGTTAGCCGAGGAGTGGCCCAGGCCCAGATCATGTCTAATATTGTGTATTACTGTAAAACGTTCTAGTATTTGGTCAGCTGTACAATTTTAATCCTGCATTTTGTTTTAGAGTTTGTTTTTAATTTGTTTATGTTTTTTAAAGCGAAAAAAACAACAATGAAGATTGTTTTATAATTCCAGTGGTGTTAGACGTTTTGTTCTGTTTGCATTCATGAAGAAGCCAAGTGGAAACACTATTCACACTGTCACAGTAAAGTTATTTTCATATTGATTAAAATGCTTCTGGGAGTGTTTTTTTTTACACTGTGTGCGTGTGTACCTATATGTCAGTATGAGTAGTAAAGCAAAAACAAGCCGACCCGCAATGACGGTGTGTGTGCAATTAATTCTGACTGAATCAAACATATTTTAAACCCTCAACAGCAGACAACTGGGATTTGTGAGTTTATCGTTAGCTAACGTGGAGCATTTGGGACATTGTTGCCATCTGACCTGCACCATGACCTACGCAGAACAGCAGGCGATATGTGATAGCCCCTGAGGTTATTTACCTTGACTGAACCAGTGATGTATAAGGACATGAATGTCTTCAATGTTCATGTTAGGACTTATCTAAAGTGTAGTAAAATGCACTTTGACCAAAGCTTGTGTCCAAATCTTTTAAAAAGGCAATTTGTAACTGACTTGTTTGCACACCCTTAACCATTAACAAAAAATGATGTTCCCCTCATCAAGATATCGTAAGCTAGCCACGCGATTCACATTGCATGGAGAGGATAGGAGTATATTGTAACCAATTGTAACAAGCACAGGAAATGTACGAGCGTTTTGATTGGCTCTTATTTACTCACTATTTGAATGCGAAAAGCCCCAAGCCTCGCCAGTCGTAGACGCTCGAAAGAGAGGAAGTAAACAAAGCAGCTAGAAACATAAAATAACATGGATGAATAGCAAATGACAGCCCTAGTTATACAAATAACCATGTGAGTTTTGAACTGCTGCTAAAGATCAGTTCCACTTAATTTACCGTAAACACCATATTTCTGAGAGCAAGTGGTTGGGGTTGGAACGACTTGGAAATCTTTGATATCCGCATGAGTACCAGGAGATTACGGCACATAAAGGGTCATCTATTGGTTGAAGACAAGGTGGGCTGATGCTTTTGTGATCAGAAATGTTGTTTTTATAAAATACAACGTGGAAAACTTAAATGATTGGCAGTAGGATTATTTATTATATCACTTTTGATAATAATAGCGAAAGTAATGTAGTTAGAGAAGTGTGACTTTTAACTAATAATCATGTAATATCTAATAATTGTTTATAAGCTTAAGTATGCATACACATTTGCCAAGTTACTGCCATGTCTATAATATTTAGGATACTCAATGTGCTATCAGTGTATTTTTTCGTTGTGTGTACACGATTACATTTCTACACGATTACATTTCTGAAACAACAGGACGATCAAATTAAGTTACAGTACCTGTATTTGCGGTAGTGTGCAGAGATGGCAGCTCCAGACAGCCCACTGACCACTCATGTCCTGAACACTGGAATTGGTGTCCCTGGGGCCCGCGTGGCTCTCAGTCTGCACCGCCTGGACTCTTCCACGTCACTCTGGAACCTTCTCACCACAGGGTAACCTAACCATATAAAAATACGCATTTTGTCTTCATTTCAGATTCGAACTACCTTGTTCATTAGGGCTGCATTTTATTTTATTGTAAAATAAGACTGTATACACCGTTAATGTATGATCAGGACGTATTTTGGGACTACCTCAAATTAGGGCGATACAATTTAACGCGTGCGATTAATAAAAAAAATCTTAACGCCCATAAATTAAATCTATCGGCATTAACACTAATTGTATTTGCCTCGAAACCATTAACAGCTACGGAAAAACTGAGACCACTGCACCATTTATTTTCCTTTCCAAAAAAAAGTTGAAAGGTGAGGAACAGAAGCGTTCAATTTGCAGTGGTCTCTTAATTTAAACACATCTGTTCCTGACTCATAACCTTCCTTGTCGACTTCTCAGTAATAGAGAGTAGGCAGACGTGTCGTGAATAGTGTTAATTCGTCAAGTTTCTGTGAATCCCGCCTAACATCGCATTACTGACATCAACATTCCCGACTCCCTCCAAAACCCCCAGTGAACGAGGCCACAGGTGCCTCCTTTCTGATAGTCCTGAGACATTGAAAATTCAACTGCGTGTTGTGTGCCACTGTGTTGCTTAAGGAGAGAGAAATATGACATTCAGCAGGACACTAGTCCATTCAGTGATGATAACCAGACTTGATAGCCAACCCCAAAACCGAGCTTGTTGCATGGTAATTTATTATTCTGTGTTTTTGCTAGCCTAAGAATGAATGTCGTTGTCGCATTTTAAACATTACATTCAAATAGCAGTATTAACAAGTTCCATTACGGATTTCCTTTTATTAATGTTTGTAGGTATTCTCTAGCCACCGTACCTTTTGTCTGTGCTTATTATTCACGTTGCCTACTTATGCATTCATGCATTTGAATTAAAAAAAAAAAGACCAATTTCGAACTATCTACAGGCCCCCACTTAAATGTAGGAATTATCTACATTGTGGTATATTTTCCGAGACATATCCAAGATATTCTGTCGTCAATGTAAGCAACTGATCATTATCTGCAAGATATCTGCTAGTTTGCACAACAAAATAATGTCTGTTCTTTGATGTCTCGGAAAATTTAGCTTTCCAGGAAAAGGGGCTGTTATGTGTTTGATACAGTAGACTAACATAGCAGTCAATGTACTTAGTGCCTTGATCAAGGTCACAGTAGTAGGAGATAATAAAATTATGGGATCAGAGACCACAAACCTTCTATTTGGATTTAAATAGGCAGCAAATTGACACTACCAGTTCTGTTGATAATTTTAGGGGTAAGAATAAGGGCCACACCTTGGTCTAACGGACCCAATTGGAAAGAGACAGCTTATCACTTATTTCAAAGTCAAGCACTGTCCAAAGTTTACAATGTAACACAGTATTTCTTTAACATATTGCACTTCTTTTTAAACAGAACATTTTGGATTTGGTCCAAATGGCATTGTGATTAAATGGCAATTAACTACAGAAGATTTTGTGACTAATTATTTTAATCAGTTGGCAGCACTGCTTCAAACAAGTGATTGATGTATTGAATAATTAATAGATTTTACACTAATGTCTCCTCAGGACGACCAATGACGATGGCCGCTGCCCAGGACTCATCAGCAGAGAACAGTTTACTCCTGCTGTATACAAGTTGCGCTTTGAGACAGGCAAATACTGGGAGACTCTGGGAGAGACCTCCTTCTACCCATATGTCGAAGTTAGTGAAAGAACCCCTTACTTGCTTGATCATGAAGAATAAGTGTCAGAAAATAGAAAAGTGTACAGCTGTTGAACCTTGGCATAATTTTTCCTTTCCATCCACAGAATCCACTTCTCAAATTTGTTGTTATATGCGTTGGTAAGAAGTGGTCACTAATAAATCTGTGGTCTATGTGCATCTGCAGATAGTCTTCACCATAACGGACCACAGTCAGAACTTCCACATTCCTCTGCTCTGCAGCCGTTTCTCCTACAGTACCTACCGGGGGAGCTAAAGAGCCTGTCTCACCCCCATTCACCACCCACGAACCTCAAACCAAACCATCTGCCCTCCTTTGTCATGAGCTGCTGACAACACTGAGGGTGATGTTCAGAGCGTGATGAGATCACTAAACTTCAGGGCACACTTATGACTTCAATAATGCCATATATGTTCCATTTTGAAATAATAAAACAAAATGTTACAAAAAAAATCAGTATTGACATGAATCTGGTTTAGGTTTGTAGTTTTCAGTGAACCACGCCTCCCAATAGAGGTGCCAGGACACGTGAAAGAAGTAACAACTGTACAGTCCAAGCAAAGCTGTTCTTTAATATTGAATATATATGATATCTATAGTAGATACATGTTATATAATTTCTTCATGGTTTTGATAAGGTCGGTATGGTGGAATTCTGAATTTGCAACTTCCTCTATGGAATGTTACTTTACAGTTGCCAACTCCTAGATAATGCATAAGGGGGATAGTTTGCTGAGCAGGAATGATGATCAAAACATTTATAAATATATATATATATATATATATATATATATATATAAATGTTTTATATATAATGTATATGTATAATGTGTATATATATAATGTATAGCTTTAATATAAGGACTTTCGCAGTTGTACGGACAAAGATGCAACAGGAGGCAGGCAGGTGTTATTGATTTATTTATTGACACAATGCGGGTGATTGTTCAGTCTTCAAAAGAAAATGCTGCCAAATATGCAGTTGATCATTAAATAGAGAAAAGTCCTGTAAACACATCCCAGTGTGTGCACAATAGTGAAGAGAATGATGATTTATGACATGTGCATTTAGTATTTGGGTCAGTTGAAAAGCCAACAGTTGACTGCACTTAAGTAGTATATCAACATATATAACGTTTTCAGTCTTGGAAAAAGACTTCACGTGGGGGGGTTGTCATGATTGTCAAATGCACCAAATAACACAGCAGCATTCTGAACAATGACATTTTTGTCACATGGCACACAACATCTACACAGTAAGAATTAAGAAATATATAAAGCACAAAATATACATAACAATGTAAACTAGCGGCATTTTTTAAAGAGTGTAGAACGGGGAATATGAATATTATGGGGCAATGGCAAGACGGACTCAAGTAACCCTTCGGAGGGACATTATCACTGAGGCAAAAGAAAGAATAGTTTGCCAGTGTCTAGAGCAGACAGGTGCTCCGAATAGCCCCCTCGAGCCTGTTTCTTATGCGGTGACGGACTTTGTTTTGATTCATCCCTATTACAAACTGTCTGCTCCAGCTCTTATTTGGTCTCTTCATTTTCTCCCGACGTCCATCAATATAGGTGACACTATTTCCAAACAGTAACATAATGTACATGGGAAGTCATCAGAGCATTTGGAATGTTCATGTGACGATTCCAGCTGCCACTCCACCCACCCCTCGGATGGTCCCTGTCCAGCTGGTCATGCTTCTGACCTGGATTGTGTTTTAAAGACTCTGGACACTGCCCATGTGCATTTATTAATGACTTCAATTTGTACTCTTAAAGTGCACAGCTAGATGACGACTGGTCACCTCTTCAATCCTGGTTCCTCTCTAGGTTTCTTCTCGGCCCCTTCTAGGGAGTTTTTCCTGGCCACTGTGCATCAACAATGTTGTTGCTTGCTCCTTGCAGTTTCAGGCTGGGTTGTTTGTAAAAGCACTTTGTAAAAACTGCTGATATAAAATGGGCTATATAAATATTGATTTATTGATTGATCTGCTGTAGCAAACTTCTTTGACAGGTCAACAAACAGAGCAACAGAGCTTTATTTCTCATCTAAGGCTTTGACAATGTGATTTACAACCAGTGTGCTGCTGTGACAGTACTGTGCCCTGGTCTAAAACCAGATTTGAATCTGTTCAAAATTCAATTTTCTGATAAAAAGGAATGTAACTGTGTATTTACTAAAGCCTCCAGGATCTTTGCAAGGGATGACAATTTGGAGATAGGACAGTAGTTATCAAGGACACTAGTGTTCCCAGCCTAATTCAGTTTCAGCACATGAGGGGTTTTCCAGACTTTAGGGATAACCTCTGGAATTAATGTTAGAATAAATATGTGTGTATTAAATATATTGGAGCAGCACTAAGCTATATGCCTAGATCTAGCATATCAGCCATGTTTTAGAGTAACTAGCAATGAATAAAGGCCTCTTTTCAGTGAAAAAATGTACTCTAAAATCTTAATGTAACTGTGTAATTATATGCCAGCATTCAGATGGGCATCCCAATTCTAGACTTTACCCCACTAATTGGTGTTTAGACAAATCTCGATTGCTTTACTCTGGGTGCTTTTCCAATGCTTATTCTGAGTTCGATTACTTTAATTTGAAGCAGGGCCCGAACCCTGACGATACAGAGTAGCGTCAGGATGGCAACATTAGAGATTCCGTATCAACAACAAGACATCCGGTGTTTGGATTTTGCTTTCAAAATAAAAGTTTGCTGTAAAATGCGATGTTTATAATATTACATTAATCGATTATACCACTTTGCTTAGTGTATATTGTAAAAATGTATTGTAGGAAATGTTCAGGAGACTCTATATATGTGATTATATGAAAAAGAATTTAGGAAAACTGTTTATTTACAATTGTTGCTGGCATTTAACTCCGCCCATAACATAAGTCACAATGTAACTCATTGGATTAGAAATACATATTGATTCATAAAGAAGAAAACCTTTCTACTGGCCCCAGTGAATGTACTGTAGGAAATGTTTAGGAGACTCTATAGAGGGATTATATGCAAAAAAAATCAAGGAGCACTGTATATTTGCAATTGTGGCTGGCCTTTTATTCTATCCTTGCCATTGGACACAATGTTACTCAATGGTTAAGAAATACATATTGACTCATACAGAAAAAATGTATTCTATATGCCGCAGTGAATGTGTTGCAGGAAATGTTCAGGAGACTCTAACGAGTGATTGTATGCAAAGAAATCCAGAAGGACTGTTTTTGCAATTGTTGCAGGCTTTTTAATCCTAACCCTAACCCGTACAATTGAAATCCCAGTTGATGGCAAGAAGAGAAATAAGTACAGATTGAGCTCTGTGATATGTCATTCGGGTAAAAACTCTACAGGGGGACATTTCTGGTCAGTGCTGCATTTTGACAGTTTTAATATTTGGGCTGATGACATACACATTTCTGTTGGCAGGAATAGGGAATGGGTTAGCATAAGTACAGAATGGGCTAACTTCTTAGCAAATGACCTTCTCTACATTCACAGTCTAAACACAAAACAAATCATAGTAGAACCAAGGGAGATTCATGTAGAAAGCATTGGTGAATATCTTGTTTCAGTCCAACAGAACCGAGTATGTAATGTATCTAAGAAATCCAAAGACTCCCAACATTCCAGGTAATGTGTTACCCACACTCCAAAGACTTTGCTTATGAAAATGGACACAGTGTGCATGCACTTATCAAGATTATTTACTTTTCCTTTCTTATATAGGAAACACACATACTCTTTCCAGTATAGTCACATTTTCAGATGAATACCCATTTATGAAACTGTATAAATATCAATCAGGTGCTGATACACTGAACCTAATCTTATCATCTGGCAGGAGGTACTGGAAAACTGGGTCTCTGGGACAATGTCTGGCAAGAAGATTATAAAGTGTTACTACATTATCCACAAACCACACTGAATATTCATATAAAATACAAGCCTTCCTACTTCTCAATTTGAAACATGTATCTTTCCATATAAGGACAAATAATATAAACATTCTAATGAAGCTATGGCTTGAAAGTAGTTGTAATAAAATATATACTTTTTATGGAGTTGATGAAGTTGAACTTGAAATTGGTTAGGATGTGATTGTGTTGTAAAAATATTTGGCTTATATAAAAAGTATCAAACTGTAAACAGTCTTTTAGGCTCACTTACATCTCTACAGGTGGTACAGCAGGCTATTGACAACTACTTAAGATAATTGGCTGAATTATTAAGTTATCACCAAGTGGTGACTATCTCATCCATTATCAAAAGGAACCACGGATCTAGATTGATGGCTATTCAGCCAAATGGAATGTAAAATGCCAGCAACAATTGCAGATACACAGTGCCCCTTAAGTTTTTTTGCATTTAATCACTCTATCACTCATATGATCACAGTATAGACTCTCCTGAACATTTCCTACAATACATACACTACGGCGTATAGAATTGTTTCTTTCTATAGGGCAATATGCATTTCATGTCCACTAAGTTACATTGTAGCCAATGGTATGGGCAAAGTAAAATGCCAGCAACAATTGCAAATACACAGTGCCCCTTGATTTGTTTGCATATTATCACAGTAGACTCTCCTGAACCTTTCCTACAATACATTCACTGCAGCGTATAGAATATTTTTTTCTGTATTAGTCAATATGTGTTTCCTATCTATTGAGTTACATTGTGGAAAAAGAGGGTGTGGAAAACATTGTGTTGCTAGATGTAGCACACCGTCTCTCATGGTTTGACAGGTTTGCATTACTCTACACACTATCCTGAACTGTTCCTACATTGCTTGCTCTGTGGTATATTCAATATGTTTTGAGAGTTACATTCTCTTACACAATTAATAAACTCAATTTATGTCCGTTTTGAAGTAATACGTTGGTCTCTTTTATTTAGAAAAATTCTAAATGTTTCTGACCCGGAAGTGTTTTTTTAATGTTGCTCACAAGACGCGGATGATACAACATTAGCGTCATGCAGGCAACATTAGATATTCCGTAGGAACAAGAAGACTTCCGGTTTAAGGATTTTGCCTTCAAAATAGAAGTCCGCCGAAAAACGTGATGATAATATCAAAATAATCACTTTGCTTAGTGTATATTGTAAAAATGTATAGTAGGAAATGTTCAGGAGAGTCTATAATGTATAATTACTCAGTAGACTCTACTGAACATTTCCTACAATACATTCACTGCGGCATATAGAATAGTTTTATTTCTATTGTGTGATATGTATTTCATATGCATTGAGTCACATTGTGGAAAAAGAGGGTGTGGAAAATATTGTGTTGCTATGTGTAGCACACCATTCCCCATGGTTTGACATGTTTGTATTACTCAACAAACTCTCCTGAACAGTTTCTACATTGCTTTCTCTGTGGAATATTCATTAATTTATGAGCAGTGAAGCAATACTTATTCCGTATTCAGTCATTGGCATTTTCTGAATTTTGCCCCTGGAACGTGTTTTAATACCCACTTTTTATTTGAATTACTCTTTAATATGATCAAATATGAATTGTTTTTAATGTTTTGAGAGGTATTTTTTTTAAAACAATGAATAAACTGAATTAATGTCCGTTTAGAAGTAATATGGTGGTCTCTTTTATTTTGAAAGATTCCTTATTTTCGTGATCCGGAAGTGTGTTTTTTAATGTTGCTCACAAGACGCTGATTGATACAACACTCTAAGTCGTGAAGTGACATTTGTATTTCTTCACTGATTAAGCCTACCTAATCTATCCATTTGAAAACAATGGCTGATGACGAATTGGAGGCAATCAGACGGCAACGCTTGGCTGAACTGCAGTCAAAACATGGGGTAAGGAGAGAATACGAGGTGATCAAAATACATACCAAGCCTCGTCCATATAAGGCGGTGCAATTGCTATTCATTACGTTGCTAGCTACATGGCCAGTGTTAGCATTGTAGTTCAAAATGCCTAATTTAGTGAATAGTTAATTCAATCTAGAAAAAAATATTAATTATCTATAGCTATTTCTGTATTTTGTATTGTAGCTAGCCTGGGCAATAGATCGTTTACGAGCTGGCAAACGTTTTTTGCAAAGTATTACAGATAACTAGCTAACTGCTGCACTCAGCAAACCGAACTTTACATAATTCAATAAAACCAACATTTGTTGGCCTTGAACGTTTCGCAACTAAAATGTTTTCTGCTGCGGAATGACTACATCCTAGGACTGTTAACACCAGCTCATCAGGTCTTCCGCTGCCAATCTACTCATGCACTGTGCCAGCGAGTGTGGGATACACGTGCATAGGTTTTTAGGGAAAACGTTTTCTTGTGCCAGTCGAGAGTAGCTTAATAAGTTTAGGATGAAAGTCAACTTTTTAGACTTGGCCAGTAACTATGACATCAGAAACATTCTTAGTAAGCCACCCACCTATCTCTGGGCTATCTTGGATATTTTTACTTTACTGAATTAATACATATAACAATGAACCATAGGATGAAATGATCAATCAAAACATTGGGGTGTGCTTATACATGGACTGCACTACATTACTTTTTTATTGAGTTTGAGATGCTCCTTTTAGGATACATCTTGGAACCAAATGAATCTAGGGGTAAGCTGCTGTAAAGCTACTGTACATTGTTTGATGAGATGATGGCTGTATAGTTAATTCCCTGGACTGAGAAAATGCAGCATCTCTGGCCGGTCTGCCTGTCCTCCCTGCCTGTGCTCCTTTTTAATTCATATTTTAACACTGCAGTTTCATTGTGTTCAGGTTGGAGCAGAAGCTAACATGGGCAAGACGACCTATATCAGCGTGCAACATTCTATAATCTATTATTCTATTGTTTATTAAATGAAATGTGAATGTCATGTAGTGTTATAGGACAAAGACCCCAATGAAACAACATCCTCTAGCTAAGTGTTTTGTGGACCAACAAACTACATTTTGACAGTCATGGAAAGAAGCATGCTAACAATGTAGCTGAGCCAGCTATTCCAAATTAATATTAAAGAGTGTACCACACTGTTGAAGATGTTCCATTGCAGCACATGATTTTGAGCATACAGTGCCTTCGGAAAGAATTCAGACTCCACTTTCTCCATGTTTTGTTGTCACGGTTCACTGGTGATGCCTTATTGTATTTGTTCCGGTTCATTATTATTATTACATTTATAATTGTTTAAATATGTTTTTTAGCCATCAATCAATAAGCAATACCCAACAATTACACTAACTTTACCTTTATACAAATTTGTGCCCAATTATATGTAAAACTGAAATTTCTCGTAAGTATTCAGATCCTTTTTGATGCATCCCATTTCCTTTGATCACGGTCCAATGTAGCCCAAATGGTACATGTTGACATGTAGTTCCCATGGGGGGGGGACCAGGTTGAAAATGGATGCATTCATTTATCAGTCCCTCAGGACAAGGGTGTCAGCTAAATGACTAAAATGTAAGTGTAATCAACATTGGTGTCTCTAGAACTTCATCGGACTGTGTCCAATTCAATTGACTGAACATGACTTAGAAAGGCACACGTGTCTATTTAAAATGTAAGGGCAAAAACCAACCTAAATCCATGGAACTCTCCATTGACCTCCAAGATTGGATTGCCTTGGCATAGATCTGGGGAAAGTTGGAAAACAATGTTGTAGCATTTACAATTCTCAGTGGGCTCGATAATGTTTTGAAATGGAAGAAGTTTAGAATTTTTCTGGCAGAATCTGTCTGTAGAGATTGGAGAACCTGCCAGAAGGACAACTATCTCTGCAGCACCATCTATCATACCTTTATTGTAGACCAGCTAGACATAAGCCACTTCTCAGTAAAAGGCATATAAAAAAGTAAAGTCCATGCAGCAGGAAGCACTCTGACAGCATATGATTCTCTGGTCTGATGCAACAGAAATCCACCTATTTTACCTGAATGCCATTTGCTCTGGTGAAAACAAGAAGTGGAGTTAGGGTTGTGAGCAGCAAGGACTGGGAGACTCAGAAGGGTGAATCGATAAAGTATTGTACAGGGAGGTCTTTTAATGTGATCCAGAGCACACAGGACCTCATTCTGGGTCCAAAATTAAAGCCTAGACATGAACCCCATCTGAGGGGAGACCTGAAGATGGCTGTCTACTGACACTCCCTTTCCAATCTAGCAGTGCTCAAGGAAGAATGGGAGAAACTGCCTAAATCCAAGTGTGCGAAGCTGGTGGTGTGCCTAAGAAGCTGTGATCACTGCTGAGAAGCTTGTACAAAGTACTGAATAAAGGGTCTGAATACTAATGCAAAATATATATATATATTTATTCTCTTAGAGTAGCATGAATTCCTAAAAGCTTGTATTCGCTTTCATTATGGAGTATTGTGTGAACAAAATGTGGAGAAAGTGAAGAGCTGTGAATACTTTCAGAAAGCACTGAACGTTACATGAAAATATAGCCAACTACTCATTCATTTTACCATAGGAGCATTTCTAACAAATGGACAGATGCAGGTTAATATTACATGGCCCCAACCAGTCTAGTCTACTAATAGGCTCCTTTACAACGGCAAAATCTAATGGAGTACAGTATGCTAGAGATAAAAGAGGGGGAGATTATTTCCTATCATTCGATGGAGTGTTATCCCGGGTGTTTCTGGAAACAGTTCATTTGTTTATATTGCCTCATCACGGGTGTTGAAATTTACTGAGAAAGACCTGTTTGTCATCCTGATCAATCTTGTAATGGTTAACACTACCAATACCAGGATTAACTTGAGAGAAGCGCTTTCAGCATGGCTGTGTGATACACTTAACCTGTTTGCTCAGTTAGCTAATTGACACATTGCCTTAAATAGATTTTATTAATATCTTTATTTCTTTAGACGTAAATGCGAGAATAAGATTTCTCTCGCTTTGCTTTGTGTCCCTATCCTTTTCTTTCTCCCGTTCTCATTTTCTACCTTTCTCCTGTTCTTTCCCAGGACTCTTCAAATGACCAGCAAGGCCAGCAGGAGGCCAAACAAAGGTTGGAATCTGTAGTATTTAAGTCCATCTAAACATGTATACCTGTCATGCACACCTCTGCTCTGATTATAGCAAACTTACATATCAGAGACCCATAACTCCCCAGTTGTTGGTTCAGATTATATGTCCTGACATGTAGTTTGCACCACTGGTTTGTAAAGAACGTAAAAGGAATACACTATTATAAATGCTGTGGCTACCTAAAGTCTTCTGTTTTTTCTTTTTACAGGGAAACGGAAATGAGGAACTCAATACTGGCTCAGGTTCTAGACCAGTCGGCCCGTGCCAGATGTAGGTATTTCGATTTCCTACTTGAAATTAATAATCAATCTGATGTGGGATTTTTTTCTACTGCAATTACAGCAGGTTAGCAATAGATGGAACCATAGCATAAAGGTTTCCTATGTTGTGTTTGTTGCAGTGAGTAACCTGGCTCTGGTGAAACCAGAGAAGGCTAAAGCAGTGGAGAATTACCTCATACAGATGGCCCGTATGGGTCAGTTGGGGGGAAAGGTGAGAGAACTGGGCTGTCCAATAAGTTAAATATATGGGTCCAATAAATATTATACATGTTTTTTTGGGGGCTGGCTATTAATTTAAAAAAAATTGAGGCCATATGGTGGCTTGTCTGTCTACCTGGCATTTGTTACTGTACTTTTTTGTCTACAAGGCATGCTGTCCTGTTGTTGAAGACATGATTCTTGTTTTGCTATGAATTAAGATGATGCTTACTTGAAGTTGAGTTTCTCTCAGACATGTAGAGACTGTGACATACTTAAGATACAATTCATGTTATTATTTCAATGTCATTGTTCAAATCATTTGGCATAGAATACTTTTTTGGTAAGTAAAATGTTGCTCCTCTTGAAATTCACCCTGTTGTCTAGCCCTGTGTGAGAATGATTAAATACTAATGTTATACTGCACATTTGTTATATATGCAGGTTATCTGTTGAGGTTCCTCAGTTCTCCCTTTAGCATAGTCAGGAACCAGGATTATTAGCAATTGTGTACAGATGTGGTTGAACAAACAGCTGACCTGTGTATTGCTTAAGTAGACCTAAAGCATATGTGGGCATATTGTTGACCCAAATGATGGAACTATGGTCAGCACTGAATTGACACATCTGCTCTGCTTGTTACTTACATTTGGATTGTCTTTTTTAGATTTCAGATACTGGTTTGATCGATATTCTAGAAAAAGTTAGCCAGCAGACGGAAAAAAAGACAACTGTTAAGGTAAATTGCCAAATCTGTTTATTGCATGTGCGTTTGTTACAGATTTTTAAGAAAAGAGAAATGGAGCAACAATTGTATACCTGCTGTAAGCTACTGTTCTATCATATATCTAATAATTCCAGCTCTAACTGACTGCTTCTCACTTTCCTTCTCTTCCCAGTTCAACCGACGAAGGGTGATGGATTCAGATGATGATGAGGATGATGACTGACTAATTGAACAGAGCCCAGGAGTCAGTCCGACAACTGGCTGAAGGCAGGATTCAGGACACGATATGTTGAAGGGGTCTGTTAGTTGGTTGAAATCCTTGACCTGCCAAAGACCCGAGTTAGTGATGCACATTGGGATACAACATTAGCCCCTGTGTGGATCTGGAACTCATTACTATATTCTTTGTTTATTTCTGTTTTCACCAAGGTTTACAATTTTGCCACCACAAGAAGCAGAACAGAATGCAGCAAAGGCTCTCTTGCTGCTGATGCATTTTTCTAGAGACTGCTTTGTGAATACTGTATGTATTACTGTATGAATCTAGTCAAACCATCAACCTGGACAGAGCACGTTGCTATATTTATCATCGCTTGTTATGATTTTGCTGACATGTATTTCCAACAGTTTACATAAAAAATCTTTGAAAGCCTTAATTTGAACACTTATTCCACACAATCAACATAGTTTCATCATGATATTTAGACAGTGCTTGAGACTGATGGAGGGGTTTTGTACTTAATTTGCACTGAAAAAACTAAAATCACATGGAGCATAGATGTAAGTGTAATGCTCTTATATTTGCTGAAATGTATGCTATATGGTCATTGAGGCTGACAGTACACTGATGTGATGTATTGGACAAGATGTTACTGAACTTTTGGCCAATTAGGAACAGATTTGATTTATGGTTTTGAGTAAACTTAATAAATCCATCCAAGCATTGATAATGCAAACCAGGAGAAATGATAATGTGAACATTCTTCTAGAATCTAAGTCACAAATTAAAAAATGTTGTATTAATTAATGTAATAATCGCACACAGGCTGTTTCTTTTCTTCAGTAATCAGAATATGATATCTGTTAAAGAAATTATAGAAGGTACAAAAATAAGAAGTGTGAGAATATTTTTTTAATATTTTGTTAATATACGTGGTTGGGTTTTAATTATCAAACTTTGTAGCAGGTACAATTGCTGCGCCGAGGTAACGTTTGCGGATTGCGTGCAGGCAAGAATGGTAGCTCAGTTTATGTTAAAAAGCAACAAAAAAATTTTGAAAAGGAAAGTCATGCGTGAGGAACACAAACGTTTTATTTGCAGTGGTATTCATTTTAACCCTATTTGGTCATTACGTTTAGAATGAACTTCTTACTATTTTATAATTATTTATTTCGCTCTAAATTGAACCTTGATTTTGACTCTGGACAATGAGTTGCTCTTTTACTGAACGATTCGAAAATATCCGGATTAGTAAAGTGAGGCATACTACCCATCTGCCTGTAATCGTAATACGCCCCCTCTGGTCTCATTTTCGTACCACCGTGGTCTGATCACAATGATTGGCTGCCTGGTTTCAGGGAAAGCAAGAGCTGCTCTGATTGGTGGGGGGGTTTACCCAGTTGGTCAATCCAGAAACATTTCCGAAATCGCTGCGTGAAGCGTATAAATAGATATTACTTTATGTACAATCGTATATTATAGTAAGTTAAAGTAGTACGCAGATACGCTTTTGTAGTAATTTTTGCAATTGTAGTGGTTTCGGTTGTATTTACAAATGCCTGATGACAGCGGAAACACGTTCAGCATGGTGACATGCAATGCGCCTGTGAATATCGCAGTCATTAAATACTGTGAGTAATGTGTTTTCATTGTTTTTTCGTAGAATTTCTCAGCCATCTAGTTGACTGACTAGAAATAAAGCTAAATATCTTTTAACGCATTGCATATGGATTATACAATTTATTGAATTAAACTTGGAGGTGCTTGCTAGCAACCCTAGACACTTTGGTCCGTGTACATCCTTACGTGAATTTACAACCTAATACCCCAAAATAATAACTTTTAAAAAGGTTACATTTCTATTTATTGTATTGCATACTTAACTAAAGTTTGCATGGGATTGCATGTGCTGTGTATGTCTTTGGGCAACTTCAATTTGTAATCCATTTCTTGTTTCAAATTTGTAAAATATTTAAGCAAAGACACACTATTGCCACAATAATGTGAACGTTGTGCAAGTTGTTCTCATTAAACCTGTGTGAAAAATAACTGTTGAATTATAGATTTTTCTGTTTTGTTTTTGCTCTTATAAGGGGGGAAGAGGGATGAAGAATTTATTCTACCCATCAATTCTTCACTGAGTGTTACATTGCATCAAGACCAGGTAAGACAATAAAGCTGTCACACTCAGAATGACTAGTTTGTTAAAGAGATGATTTGCGAAATAGGTTTTTCCTACTTACCTACTTAATGCTAGATGTTTAATTTCAAAAGCCAGGAAACACAGTATACCTTAATTTAAGGACTTAAAAAATGTGTGTGTTTCCCACAAACTAGCTACATGTGTAAGCTTCATTGTAATTATAATGATATTGAGTTTTCAACATTTGCATCTTGATTTGCTGCTTTATTTGCACCACTATTCAATACTTGGAAAATTTCTGTTTTCGTACCTGTGTTTGTCTTTCACAACCATAGTCCTTTTGCAATTATTATTATTTTTTTAAAGAATTGGTATTTAATTTGTTCTTCCATGTAACTTTCAATAATTTGATTCAAGTGTACTGTACAGCTAACACCTCTTGTCACCTCTGGAAAGTAGCAGTTCAGCTTTCTACCTCTAAACCCTGATGAGCCAAAATATTAGAACCACTCACAGGTGATACAAATAACGTTGTTCATCTTCAATGAAGGGCACATGTCAAGGTCTGGGTAGATTGTTCGCTTACCATCTAATCAGTTATCATAGTCAATGTGTTGGATGCAGGAAACATGGGCAGGAGTAAAAACCTAAGCAACTTTGGCAAGGGCCAAATTGTTATGGCCAGATGACTGGGTCAGAGCATCTCTGAAACGGCAAGGCTTTTGTGGTACTCCCAGTCAACTGTGGTGAGTACTTACCGACAATGGTCTGAGGAAGGACAAACCACAAATGGGCAGCTGGATGTTGGGTGCCCAATGCTCATTGACGCACAACGGCAAAGAAGGCTATCCCGTCTGGTCCAAAACCGATAGAAGGTCTACTGTGGAACAAGTCACAGAAAATGTTAATGATGGTTGCAGGAGGAATGTGTCACAACACACAGTACATCACACAAATTCCCCAGATCTCAAACCGATTGAGCATCTATGGGATGTGCTGGACCAACTAGTCCAATCCACAGCGGCTCCACCATGCAACTTACAGGACTTAAGGATCTGCTGTAAGTTGCACGTCTTGGTGCCAGATAACACAGGGGTCATGATGTTACGGCGGCACACACTGGATGAGAAAGTTGATGTAACTCTAGAAATGTGTATTTCCAAATGTTTCTTATTTTCCCTTTTGACCAGGAGATCATTTAAAAAGATATTGCTGTTTTTGTTGACACCGATTAAGCCTATTTCTAAACAATGGAACCCAATGGGAATTACAATAGAACATAAAGATGGGCTACAATAAAAAAAAAGGAAACCCCTTTCACAAATTCTGAACTATGCTTTAAAACCACCAAAAATTTGCCCTTATCCCTTCCAGCTCAAAACCACTACAACAGTGGCTTGCAGCAGGTCTTTCCAGGAGGACCGTATCTGGCTCAACGGTAAAGAGGAGGACATAAACCAGCCCAGATTACAATCCTGCCTTAGAGAGAGTGAGTGGGGGTCTGTTTATATCCTCCCTAGACCAAGTGTGGTGTTTCAGTGTTGCTCCAAGCTATAGGTTTTTGAAGCCTATAAGACTGAGCAAAGGAGTAGGACAAGCAGTAATGCGTTGTTGGTGCTCGTTTCCTCCCGCAGTTCGTCGACTGGCCCGAAAGAGACGTAGTGACGGGGAGGGCAGTGTAGACTTAGCTGGTCTGTCCCATAAAGTCCACATCTGCTCCGTCAACAACTTCCCCACAGCAGCTGGATTGGCCTCCTCTGCCGCCGGCTATGCCTGTCTGGGTGAGAGACCATCCAATCAACAAGTGTACCCGACAACATTAAGTGGTCCTTTTTCAGGTGGCTCACCACCTTTGCTCTCTCCGTTCTCTGTTTTTCTAGTGTACGCCCTAGCCCGGGTGATGGGAGTGGAGGGAGAGTTGTCTGCTGTGGCCAGGCAAGGTTCAGGAAGTGCCTGTAGGAGTATGTATGGGGGCTTTGTCCAGTGGATTATGGGCCAGCAAGAAGACGGCAAGGACAGTGTGGCCCAGCAGGTGGAGCCAGAAACTCACTGGCCTGAACTCCGGGTCCTTGTGCTGGTGGTAGGTCTGTCGTAGCATTACTCAGTGTCTTCGTGCTGGTGGTAGGTCTGTCGTAGCATTACTC
>JACXGJ010007541.1:0-30178 GCA_016801105.1 Esox niger | reverse complement strand
GCCTTCAGAACTGCCTTAATTCTATGTGGCATTGATTCAACAAGGTGCTGAAAGCATTCTTTAGAAATGTTGGCCCATATTGATAGGATAGCATCTTGCAGTTGATGGAGATTTGTGGGATGCACATCCAGGGCACGAAGCTCCCGTTCCACCACATCCCAAAGATGCTCTATTGGGTTGAGATCTGGTGACTGTGGGGGCCATTTTAGTACAGTGAACTCAATGTCATGTTCAAGAAACCAATCTGAAATGATTCGAGCTTTGTGACATGGTGCATTATCCTGCTGAAAGTAGCCATCAGAGGATGGGTACCTTGCTGGCCATAAAGGGATGGACATGGTCAGAAACAATGCTCAGGTAGGCCGTGGCACTTAAATGATGCCCAATTGGCACTAAGGGACCTAAAGTGTGCCAAGAAAACATCCCCCACACCATTACACCGCCATCAGCAGCCTGCACAGTGGTAAAAAGGCATGATGGATCCATGTTCTCATTCTGTTTACGCCAAATTCTGACTCTACCATCTGAATGTCTCAACAGAAATCGGGACTCATTAGACCAGGCAACATTTTTCCAGTCTTCCACTGTCCAATTTTGGTGAGCTCATGCAAATTGTAGCCTCTTTTTCCTATTTGTAGTGGAGATGAGTGGTACCCGTTGGGGTCTTCTGCTGTTGTAGCCCATCCACCTCAGCGTTGTGCATGTTGTGGCTTCACAAATGCTTTGCTGCATACCTCGCTTGTAACAAGTGGTTATTTCAGTCGAAGTTGCTCTTCTATGAGCTTGAATCAGTCGGCCCATTCTCCTCTGACCTCCTCGACAAGGCATTTTCTCCCACAGGACTGCCGCATAATGGATGTTTTTCCCTTTTCACACCATTCTTTGTAAACCCTAGAAATGGTTGTGTGTGAAAATCCCAGTAACTGAGCCGATTGTGAAATACTCAGACAGTCCCGTCTGGACTGCCACGCTCAAAATTGCTTAAATCACCTTTCTTTCCCATTCTGACATTTAGTTAGGAGTTCAGGCGATTGTCTTGACCAGGACAACACCCCTAAATGCATTGAAGCAACTGCCATGTGATTGGTTGATTGGATAATTGCATTAATGAGAAATTGAACAGGTGTTCCTAATAATCCTTTTGGTGAGTGTATATTTATATTAAATAACTGTATATTTCATGAGTATCGCTAGTGACAAAGTCTTTCCCCAGCATTAATGTGCAGATAGGCCAACAAATAATTGTATTTTGTTTGAGAATTATACTTGTTTTTTGCTTAGAAAATGTTACTTACTATTTAAATATATGTTGCATGTAGCCACTGAAAGGTGTTTAATTAGGTAGTGGAGGCTAAACAGCATCACAATTGCTGGTACTGATATAATACTTTGCCTGTTTTAAGTATATTTTTTTGATTTCATCATCAGTTGCTGCCAAGTACATTTTGTGCCTGTTGAGTTGCACCTGCATAAACAGATGACCTCACTTGGTCCATGCAAGCGAAGTCGGAAGTGAAAATTGCCCAAAAGCAGCTAAACTTTCTGAGGAGACTAGAAGTTGGTCTGTAAAAATTCTCATCAACTACAGGTGCACCACAGAGAGCATCCTCTCAGGCTGCATATCTGCCTGATACAGCTGCCACTCCGATTCCAAGTCCCTCCAGAGGGTGATGAGGTCTGCAGAGCATGTCATCGACTACCATCTCCACTCCATGCAAGGCATCTACCATACATGATGCCTTAGGAAAGCAAGGATTATCAAAGACTACAGGCACCAAGGCTCTGGTTTATTTACACTGCCGCTGCCATCTGGTTGACACTACCGGAGTATCAAAGCACGCACATCCAGACTCACCGTTTTTTCCCTCAGGCCATAAGGCTCCTCAACCAGCAAAACTGATCTATGATCATACTGATCACACATGAACATTCCAACTGTTTTTCGAGGTACTTTTAATGTACAGTATATTAGAATATTATTGTCACGGTCCCGGCCTGCTGGGGCTGTTCCGTTCTGTGTTTTTTGTTTGTCTGTGAGTTGTCTTGTCTTGGTTTCAGTTGATCAGTGTATTTCGTTCACCTGTGTTTTGCCCCCACCTGTTTCTGTTCTCCTCGCTAGTCTGTGTATTTAGTTCAGTCAGTTTCTCCCTGCCTTTGTTGGGTCATTGTCATGTCATGTCTGATGTCTGTTTGCTCCTGCTCCCGGTCACCTAGTTTCAGTTTGTCTTCCGTTTTGTTGTAGTGCACGGCACTCGGTATTGTTTTACTTTGTATTTAGTTATCCCCTGCACCCCTACATCTGCCTCCATCTCCCTCCTTGGATTCCCCACACACCCCTGTGACAATTATTTTGTATGTACCATTCAAAACCTACAGCTTTGGAAAAACCTTTTTCTTCCCTTCCCAAAGAAGTTGAAAAGGAAAGTTTTGAGAGAGGAACAGAAGTGTTTAATTTGCAATGGTCTCTTAATTTAAACCGAGCAGTAAGTGAACCATTAGCGTAATACTTATTTTTAGTTTGCATATTCATAATGACAAGTTAATAACAATGTTGAAGTGTACAGGAAAGTACATTTTGTAGTTACAGACTGAATTCAGAAACAAATGGTTTACAAAGTCAGTTAGCGACTCAGTTGGCACTGGTAGCATTTCAATCAGTTTTGTCACTCCTTCTGAGATCTTTTGTGGGGCAATTGTAACAACACATCATGCATGACAGTGGTCATTCTGTTCAGAGGATTTCTGATTTGAGTCCAACGTAGGGTGGACCGACATAGACTTTGAGCCTTTTTTGGTGTCCTGATTCTGGTCACTCGGCCGCCCTCCAGCTGATTGGTTTTGTGCAGGGACAGAGGTCAAAGTGGGATGAGTGTAACCAATGTGAAATGTCCTCTCTCAGTGTTGCTAGCCTTTCAACTGATTACCTCACTTGCTCTGAGACCTTGTTTGCTGTTTATTTAACTGAACTTAATGCCTCCGGGTTGGTGTTAAATACAACCTACACAATCTACTAGTAAAAACACTATACAATCTTCAAGTGAATATGAATTTCAAGGTAGAATCTACTTCAAGGTAGGTCATACCTCTGTATTGTTCTGTTGAAAAAATACAACAAAATCCAGAATTTATACCAAACGTAGATACCACCTCTCTAACAAAATAGCAATGGATGTTGGAAAATACACTTTTTAAGACAATGTCGTTTTTAAACAATTATGTTGATTCTGCCTATGTGGCATCCGGTTCCTGGCTGTAGTGATTACAAGCAAATGCAGACATTTTATTTTGTGTTTCATTTGCTTGGTGGCAGTAACGCACCAATAAGTAACCACAACCAATCTATCTTTTAGTCATTTAACTGATGCCCTTTTCCAGAGGAACTGACAGTACTGTAAGCATACATTTCCAACCTGGTCCTGCTTGGGAATCATACTCACAACCTTTCAAATTGCAAGCGCCATGGACAACTGTTACCCAAAATAAAATTTACTTGTAGCACCTTATGTATAACATGGAGGATTAGTGAAATTCAACAAAAAATATCTCAGATCTCACTCCCCCTTCAATCTATACTGTGATGCAATACAGGGGGGTTTTGGTGCGCAATAAATCCTTAAAACCTCTGACCAGTTATGTGCAAAACAAATCTCACTACCCTAGAGATCTCAGACATGATACTTATTACCTAAGATTGCCACAGAATGAAGAGCTACTTTAGGGACCCGAATACATTTCTGATAAGTTTGAAGAATATAAACCGAGCAGGGCTCTTAGATCCATGAACTCAGGTCAGCTAGTAGAGCCCAGAGTCCAAACTAAACATGGAGTAGCTGCATTTAGCAGTTATGCTGTACACAATTGGATTATAACTACCAGAAGATCTTAGACGTTCACCAAACATATCCATTTTTAAGTCCAGGCTATACTGAGCTCTTAAACCACACTGTGAGCCTTATAGCTTCCTATGTTTTTATAACGGAACTGTTTAGTCTTACAGCTTTTATAGCTTCCTATGTTTTTATATTCTTTTTATATTTTCTTATTCTATGTTTTCTTATTATGCTGTATTTAACATTTCTCTTCTTGATTTATTTTGTTATTAAATGTATATCTTGCTATCTTTTACCAATTGTAATGCAAGTTCTGGTGCTATCAGAGGAATAACCTCTGTGTAAATGTAACAATCTGTTGATGATGGATCTGACTGTTTTTATTCTAGTCGCATTATTTCAGTTTTCACTGTGAAGCACATTGAATTGCTTCTATGTATGAATTGTGCCCTATAAATAAACTTGCTTGCTTTAACCAATGTGCGGAACAAGAGCCAACAACGTTAGTTGCGCAGGGTTGTATGAAAATGCAGGGATATATTCTAATTGTTTAAAGAAGAAAAATAAATTCTTAGTCAATATAATTTTTTAAACATGTCACAATTTTTGGCACCCCTGCAAGTACTTTGTGTACCCTCCCCTTGCCTATATACAGTCCCCTCCAAAAGTATTGGAACAGTCAGGCAAATTCCTTTGTTTTGGTTGTTCACTGAAGACATTTGGGTTTAAGATCAAAAGATGAGTAAGAGACAAGAGTTCAGAATTTCAGCTTTCATTTCCTGGGATTCACATCTAGATGTGTTAAACAACTCAGGACATATCACCGTTTGTATTAGACCAACAGGGGAAGTTTGGGGTCCCATGTTGGAGTTGCTGCCCCCGTGACCCGATACCAGATAAGCAGTTGAAGATGAAATGAGAGAGATAAGATTTTAGGCTGGGCACTGCAACACTGTTGAAATAGCTATACTGTGACCACGGGCCAATCAAATGTTTTGTTGCAAATACCTAACTGGGGTGCAAGAAATGCACAGGGATGAAAAGACTCAAATTAACTGCAAAAGACATGAGAAGAATTAAACATGAAGCTACCAGAACCCATTATCCTTCTGCGCCATCTTATTCTAGAACTGCAACTTACCTGGAGTGTCCAGAAGTACAAGGTGTCAAGTGTTCAAAGACATGGCCAGGGTCAAGAAGACCACCATTGAATATGATTCACACATTGAAGCATATAGATTGGGCAAGGAAATACCTGAAGACAGATTTTTCAAAGGTTTTATGGACAGATGAAATGAGAGTGACTCTTGATGTACCAGATGAATGGGACCGTGGCTGGATCACTAATGGACACAGGGCACCGCTTCGAGTCAGGCACCAGCAAGGTGGAGGAGGGGTACTGGTATGTTCTGCTATCATTAAGGATGAGGTAATTGGACCTTTTCGGGTTGAAGATTGACTGAAACTCAACTCCCATACCTACTGCCAATCTCTGGAGGATACGTTCTTTAAACATTGGTTCAGGAAGAAGTCCTCAGCATTCAAGAAGGCCATGATCTGTATGCAGGACAATGCTCCATCACATGCATCCAAGTATTCCACTGTTGGTGCCTCAAAGATTCTTAAATAATGAACAGGCCCGCTTCCTCTCCTGACCTATTGAGAATTTGTGGGCCCTTCACAAAGATGAGATTTATAGTGAGTGAAGACAATACACCTCTTTGAATAGCATTAGGGAGGCTCTGGTTGCTGCTTCAGGGAAAGTTGATCATGATCAGATAAAGAAACTGACAGACTCCATGGATGGAAGGCTCATGGCAGTTATTGTCTAAAAGGGTGGCTGTATTGGTCACTGAATATTATTAAAAGGCCAGTCATTTTATTAAAATGTCATTTTGTGTTACTTATTTGTTACACTTGAACAATTGAACAAGTGAGTTGAAAGAAATTATTTTTGTAATTTAGTTTCCTAATAATTCTGCACACCAACTAATGCCTAAAAATTGTGCATACTTATTTATTCCCCTTTTTCTTTGTTAAACATTCAGGTTTGAGGTTCAATAATTTTTTGGATTGACTAAGAACATTGTGTTTCTTCAACAATATAATAAATCTGTATAGAAGCAAAAGAGCTACACAAGATTACATATCAACCACTTTACTTCACAGTGGTGAGAAGTTTTTTTTCAGCATGACCTATGGCGATTCATTTTATGCCAAACCAACCTCTGGTGGGTTAAAATATTATTTTATCTGACCATAGAACCTGGTTCCATTCAAAGTTCCAGTGACATCTACTATGCTCCAGGCACTGACATTAATGTATTGATGAGAGTAGAGGCTTCTTCTTGAAAGGCATTCAAAATCCAAGTTGACATTGCGTTGGCATCTAATGGTAGTTTTAATGCCTTTGGTGACCCAAGATTTAACTAACTTACATATCTATTTAAGTAATTTAACTGATATTGTTATCTACAGCAACTTACAGTTAATACATACATCTTAAGGAAGCTAGGCAGAATACCCACACAACTCAGTAGTAGTAAGTACATTCAATGAATAAGTTATTGAATTAGTGAAGTAACAAAATAAACAAATTCAACAGAATAATTGTGTGGGCCTAGATACTAAAAGCGACAGAACAAAGAGCATGTGTATGGGTATAGGATGTGTGCATTGCCTCAAGGTAGGGACAGAGAAGAGCCCCTTCTTGCTCCGTAGGTTAGCACTATGGCCTTACTGGATGCGAGCTACAACTGGAAGCTAGTAGAGTGAGCAGAGTAGCGGGGTTACATGGGAGAACTCCTATCGTTATCCATGGAGAACGTTTTACTTCTCAAACAATCCTCATTACAGCTCAAATTGTTAGTTCTTATCCAGAGTGACTTACAGTAGTCATGGGTGTGTTATACTGGTGCAGAGCTGCTGCATGAGACAGACAGCGGCACCTGCTGTGAAGCAGGATGTGCTGAGGACCATTGGGAGAACTAGATGGTGGGAAGCTTTGCGTAACTTTTTACAAATGCCAATTGAAGTCTTGCTGTCAGTACCCAATTTAAGTTCGGCATAATTTCCAACCCCTATTGTATTGGTTGACATTGGCAATTATACCAAGTGCTAACAAACATAGCAGAGCCACAGGCAAAGGGTTGGCTAGCTAGCATTTGGCCCCTGACTTTTCGAAGCACTTTTCAAACACACGCCGACAGAGGTGAGCCTTGGATTTTCATTTGTGTGTGCTAACTTCTAACTACTGTAACATCACATGTGTATTATCTTGCAAAAAGTGTTCTCATCAATATGTACATAGTATATCCAAGGTATCTCTTCCCCATTTGATATTCTCATTTATTTCTCATGGTTGCAGTCAGACCTCATATTTCTGGTGTTGCCACCTCGCCTTAGGACATACAACCCAGATAAACAGACCCTGTAACTGTAAGACCCAGCCCTCTTAATGAGGAATACATGAACATGAACACCCGAGAGCCACAATATGTTTGTTTGTAAAGGTATATGTAGAGGAATTTACAGTGAGGGTGAAAAGTATTTGATCCCTGCTGATTTTGTCCGTTTGCCCACTGACAATGAAATTATCAGTCAAAAATTTTATTTGGTAGGTTTATTTGAACAGTGAAAGACCGAATAACAACAACAAAAATCCAGAAAAACACATGTTAAAAATGTTATACATTTATTCCCTCAAAGAAATGTTTCCTTTAGAGAAATTGTAAAGAAAGCCAAGGTGTCAGTGAGTACAGTTTCCTACACTGTAAAAAGGCACTTGAGGAAATACTGACAGGAAGAGTTCAAGCAGATCCAAAGCCACAACAGAATCAAATGACAAGATACTGATTTAACAGCTTGAATGACAGGCAGCTCACATGACAACAGCGTCAAGCACAGCTTAACACTGGTTGAAGAAAGCAAGTCTCAGTATCTACTGTGAAGAGAAGACTTCGAACTGCAAGTTTGACAGGTCAAGTGGCAGTAAGAATGCCATTGCTAAGATAGCAAAAAATGAAAAAGAGGCTTGTCTGGGCAATTTGCAGTGCAATAAAATACCTTCTGGTATATGCTTTGCTGGTCAGGGGTTCATCCGACAGCAAGATAATGACCCAAAACATACACACAAAAGAATAAGACAGTAGGCTTCAAAAAATGTAATGACCCGCACAGTCTCCAGACTTAAACCCCATTGAACTGGGCAGGAGGGTGAAAGCAAAGCAACCTAAAAATGCAACATTTGAGGGAACTTCTATAACAGAACTTTTTGAAAAATATTTGATTTCCATCATAGAAATAATGCCTCGAGTATCACATAATGATCACAGTATAACACCAAGTCAATTCAACTTCAATCTTCCATTTCGGAAGCATAAGTGATGGTGAATCAATGTCACCTGTCACGCAGATCGACATTTGCTATCCAACGGCACCCTGACTGCTGTTAGGTACTGGGATAAACTCCTCAGACTCGTCATCTTACGCTGATACAGGGTTCCTGGTCACTAATGATGCCCTGATCCAGATCTGGGAGGAGATCCCCAAGGATACTATCCGCAGTCTCAACAGGAGCATGCCCAGACATTGTTGGGAGTGCACACAGGCAGGCACGTGGGAACCATGCACACTACTGAGTCACATTATGAGTTGCTTTGATGAAAACCACTCACGTTGGAACAGTCTGTGATTGATTGAATGGGTTGCTTTGATTTTCGGTGTGAGTTTGAATCCAGCCCTCAATCAGTTTTCTGATTTTGGGGTTTTCATTAGTTGTCAGTTATAATCATCAAAATTAAAAGGAATGAACACTTGAAATATATCGGTCTGTGTGGGATGACTGTATACATTATGCAAGTTTCACTTTTTTAATGGAATTACTGAAATAAATCAACTTTTTGATGATATTCTAATTATATGACCAGCACCTGTATAGTTTGAGTCGTCAACCAGCACCTGTATAGTTTGAGTCGTCATTAAATCAAGCTTGCTTGTCTGGGCTGTTTATACCTGTGTGCCGTGAACAACATTAACATGAGCAACATTAGTGGAAGGCAATTTCCTTTGAAAATAAAAGTCACTATTGAGACAAATGTGTAATAATGTATTTTAGAATATGCTAAATAAGGTTGAAATGTTTTATATTATTAATAAATGCAATAACTATTTAGTTTTGACAAACACAATAATTAAATTGGCAACATTTGCACTGTCCAACCTAAACTGGAGATTGGCTATCCATAAAATAAGGCATCAGACTACGTAGTGATACCCAGAAAAATAGCTTCCCGGTACCTACAGTATGAACAGGGTCATTCTGTATCCGATTGCATCAGTTTCAATTGGGACTTTTATTTTTTTCGACAAATTACATTCAACTAATATTGCTCACACTAATGTTGTGCGTGGCACATATTTGCTTATCACAGCCGTTCTAGTAGCTAGCTTTTACATGTGAAGTTATTATAGTCATGAGCACTATACCTTATGGGGTTTTGAATGACTACTGATGATAAATATGTATTATTAGGCAAAAATGCATACAACAGCCTTCCTCCAATAACATTCAATGAGAATGGTTTAATTAACGTTGGCTAGTAGTACAGTTGCAGCTAGCGGGGCTTGATACCGATAGCTAGCTAGGATTGAGTCAGCTATAGCTAAACAGCAAGCTACCGTAGCTAGCCGGTTAGATATAAGCGATTCATAAAGCTGTCAACCTATAATATTTTCTGTTGATCTAGAAACTATTGTTCAAATCGCAGTAGGCGCCTTGTTGGAGAAAAATTCGGGACATCATGGAAAAGGTAACTAACTAGCTAAACTTACCGGCAGAACATGTTGAGGGTGGAAATCAGTTGAAGCAGCAAGCTTACTGTTAATTTTTTAGCAACCTTCATAAGTTTCAGTTAAAGACTTCATTTAACTTTCAAACGTAGACAGGCTATAGTAAGATAGCTATAGTATATTCATGTTATAAAAAGAAAATGAGAATACATTTTGAAAGAAAGTGCTGGGGTTTTGTTTTTACAAACAATCTAAAAAAATTAGATTCTGTCCAAACGATATTACTGTTCACTAAATATTGAAATAGAATATGGAAGGCATGATACCGAATCCTGCAGAGTAAACCTTTTTACCAGTAACGCGGCTAGACTAAGATGTTCTGCAACACTGGCAGCTGGCGATATTGTAGCCTATACAACTTAACCTATACAACAGATTGAATCATATTTTCTTTGTTTACAGGCAGATTTCTTAAAGGGTCTTCCAGTTTACAATGAGACCAACTTTAGCCGGTTCCATGCAGACTCTGTGTGCAAGGCGTCGGTGAGCACTGACACATCCTATAGAACATTTATGACAGAAGGACAGAATCAGTCTTGCTTCTTCTGAAATAAACTCTTTGAAATAACTTTTTACAGAATCGAAGACCATCCGTCTACCTTCCGACACGCGAGTACCCCTCAGAACAGAGTAAGTTCCTTCATCTTTAACTGGAGAAAACAGATTTCATTGTAAGAAATGCTTACCAAGTAAAACTGCCAAAAGGACAAATTTGAGGAGCACTCAACAGAAAAGGTAGATAGACTGCATTTAGATTAAATAAAGTACTATTGTTGAATAAGCAAACTGGCATTTTCCACTGGAGTGTCTTTTTGGCTGTTGGAAGCCTTTCCTTATTATTATTTTCAATGTTGTTAAGCAACCCTACCTTTTCATAGTGGACACGCCAAGGCCCCCTGAAAACAGGCTTCATTTTTGCTTGGTCTCAGTACATGTATTGTGAGAAATAGAAAAATATAGGCCTAGTGGACATGTAATTCATTATTGTATTTGTTTACTTCCCAGTCATTGTCACAGAGAAAACAAATATACTCCTGCGCTATCTTCATCAACAGTGGGACAAAAAGGTGAGTTGTTAGATGATTTCCATTCCTGAATATATAGTTGCTGTCAGGCAAGGTTAACAGATGTGGTCCCTCACAGATCAGAAACTTTCTTAACCTTGGGGTGGGCATTGCCAATCAACTGTCAGTGAAAAATACTTGTTTGCCCTTTCTGTTGAACAGAATGCCGCAAAGAAGAGGGAACAGGAACAAGGAGAGGGAGGGAGTCCAGCACCTCCACGCAAAATCCCCAGGACAGATAGCCAAGAGATGAATGAGGACTCTTAAGAGTGAGTGCATGTGCATGGCTAAGATTGTTAATGTCTGTGTGCACAGATATGTGTATCTCTGGAGAGAGCATACAGATAGGCAAACCAAAACAGAGATAGGAGGACAGACACACAACCAACATGGCTTGAAGACATACAAGGACTCACAAACAGGAGAAAAAGTTAATCCTGGAATGGGAAAGAAGAAACAACCATTTATGTTACTTTTTTGTTACTTTCAGCAAAGACCTTTCTGTCAGGTCCAGTTCTGTTTTCAGCTTCACTGCCCAGCCTTGACCAAATGGAAATGTTGCAACATCCTCACGTTTCTTTCTGTTGACCAGAATATGCACTGTGAACTGCTGCCTGCCACAATAGCAAAAGAACCTCACTCTCTCCCAGACTTGTGATAGTGTTCATGTGCAGTATCTTCCATTTTGTTTTGAATTTGCATTTCTGAAGTCTGTGCTGCCTTGTTTCAGTGTGCATTTTTGGTCTGTGATGTATCCTACATCTACTGCCCCCTACTGATTGATAGGGCTAATATGACAAGTATCTCAACAGCTTACCGTACCCAAAGGATTTGTTAGGGGATCTATAAAGTTCTTTAATCATATTTTTTTTATTTGAAAATATTCCTTGGGGTTCCCGACAAGATCCTTTTCGTTAGGTATATAATATAATGGCAGGGCTAAAGTGTTTGTTAATATAACATGAGATGACTGCTGAGTTTGCTAAAAAAAAAAAAAAACTCTGTCAAAATAAGAGGTAGAGAGAATATTCAGTTTGGTGACCTGTATTTATTGCACCCAATGCCAACTGTTAGTTAAGTCTTGGCTTGATATTTCCCCAAATAAATGCTGCATCTGCTTTTTACAACATGATTACATGTAGCTACAAGGATGTAATACTAGCTGCTCTTAAAATATTGGAAGCACTGATGTTAATGGTTGTGATCTTCCCCTGCATGGCTAGGTTTTTTATTTCCTAGGATGGGGGGACCTGGGTGGAGAGGAGGTTATAGTGATACAAAGGGTATATGTTTAACAGACCAACTTCCATGGAATGCACAAATAGAATGCACAACAAAGTCCAGTCGCCTTCCTGCCTTCCAGAGATTCAGGCCAGGATTGAATCTGATCATAGGCATTATGGCTTTCAACCTGTGATGAGAAGATCCTGGCCTCAGTTTATACTGGTGTTGTACTACACTGAATTTAGGGCTGTTTTTCGGTGTAGGGAAACAGAACATTGCAGGTAGAAATGAAATGAAAGGAGCGGAAATGATTTGTTATATCTTGTATAAAAATCAAGTTCAATAAACGTTGTATAATGTTGCACCCTTTTGAATGGGCCAGAGTTTTTTTTCTTACCCTGCCAGTCACAGCGTTACTCTCTTCTACTAACTTTCTATGAACTCCTAATGCTGTTATAAATGTCAGTTCACAATAGTCTGTGATCTTTCTAGTGTATTTGCTATCCTCTAACATATATTGAGTAAATGCATTGCAGTCCATTAGAATGAAACATGTTTTGTTTTGCCTCTCAAACACATTGAAATTGAAATATAACAATGATAAAGAGGTTGAAAACTCAGATTTCATTTGAGGGTGTTTATAGTGCCTTGGGAAAGGCACTTCCACATGTTATGTTATTGACTTAATTCAGAATTGATAAAAAAAATGCTTATCAATCTACACACAATATCCCATAATAACAAAAAACTTTTTTTTTGAAATGTGTGCCAATCAATTAAAAGCAAATAATTAAAATATGGCATTGATCACAGCTTCAGATTTTCTTGGGAACATCTCATACCAGGTTTGCACATGTGAATTTGGGCAGATTCTTAAAAAAATATTGTCAATCCTATCAAGCTATTTGTGATTGGTTGGGGAGCTTTGATAAACTGCAAATTTCTTGGTGCTCTACAGATGTTCAATGGGGTTCCAGTTCAAGTCAGGACTTTCACTAGGCATTCATTTTGTGCCATTCTGAGGTGGACTTACATGTTTAGGACCATAAAACATGTTCAGATTAAACAGGGCTGGAATTAATCAAGCCCGGGTATGTCAGTTCTAATTGAATCCAGTGATCAGTTGAATTTGTTTAATAGGTTGATTAAGTACCTAATGGGGCAATCACAGGGCCAGTTGGTGTTGGATAACTTTTTACTTTAAAAAAGGATTCTAATTACACTGGATAACAATAAACGTTGTGTTTACTCGGGTTATCTTTGTCTTATATAATGTTGTATGAAGATTTAAAACTATTCAGTGAGACCAATTTTCAATTATACTGTAATAGAAATCAGGAAAGGGGTGCTTAGTCTCAACAGTTGTATTTCCTGCCTCACTACTTTTTCACAGCACTGTATAGTTCAATCTAAAATCTCTTTCTCACGTCTCATAGGTAAGCAATCTTACCTGGGACCAGCCCGGAAAAGTAAAGCTGATGTTTTTGCTGCAGCAATTTGCACCACAAAACGGACAAACGATACCAAAGTTAGAATATTTTTTATGCATTAGTTGTATTGCCGAAAAACCATTTGATAACATACTGCATTTTATATAGCGTGATTTGTTAAAGTTTTTTTTTTTAAACTGCTCACCCCTCTCACTACAACACGATCCCTCCGCTCAAAACACTCAAACCGCCTCCTCCTCCCCAAGACTAAGCTCAGCACCATGGGCGACCGTGCCTTCTGCTCTGCTGCTCCTCGGACCTGGAACGCCATCCCAGATCATCTGAGGGAACCACAGACTATTGAGACTTAAAACATTTCTTTTTAGCAGAACATATGACTTTTAACCTTTTATACCATTGACTTATTTATTCATATGTATTTTTACATTGAAGTTTAGCTTTAATATTTTTTTTTACCTCTCTATGATGATTTTACCTGTATCACTTTGAGATTTTTCTTAAATGTAAAGTGCATTACAAATAAAATGTATTATTATTATTATTAAAATGGTCTTAGCTGTTTGCTATACATTTTCCCGTTTATGAATCAGTGTTGCCCACAACAGATGTACAAGATGTACAAGAACACATTTCTGCACATAAGCGCTCGATGTTCGGTAGCTTCAGTCTACAAAAAATGACCTAGCTACTCCTCTATTTCTGCCCTCCGATTACTACGCTACAGTTAGCGTACCAAATGTAGTTAGCTAGTTAGCTCCATTTAGTGAACCGTGCTGTAACTGAAATTGTAATTCTCACAATGAGACAAAATGTGTATGAATGTACAACACATTATAGTATAAAATCACAAAGTATTGTTATGATATACAGAACAAACTGCGCTTTGCTTATGATAAAATAAGTGCAGGAATTGACAGGAAATCGCACATTCCACTGTGTTCATCCAAATCTAAGGGTGTTAATAAGGCTTGATCCATTAAAGTAACCGTACTTTTTATACCCAAGTCAAGCACTGGGAATAAATAAATAAATATACATTCGCGCTGTATTTACTTTAGCGTTGTGTTGCCAGGTTAAGCATACATTTCCATTACGACTGTTTAAAACGAACCGGAAATGCCTGAAAACGAGCCCAACTTTTGTTGGTGCACTGTATTATCAAATCACCGTTTTGACTATTTTATAAGAGGGTCACCGCCCCGGAACAAAAGATGTTGAATATATGCATGTGAAGCCGCAAATCCCAAGGTAGATATAGCACACGAGACAGCATAGAATGACAGAAAGTGTGGACGGACTGATGTTCATAAATTGCCCTATAACCCGCGACCAGTTAATTTTAACCCACGATATTGTTTGAAAAACAGCCCAACAAGTAGCGACCCGCACGGACAGCTGGGATTGGGTGTTCAGTGTGTCAATCAACCGTTTGTCTGCCAATCATAGGAATGCCTGTCAAGCTATTACAGAACGTTTCTTTGTCTACCTACTTTGGTAGACAACGAAACATGTACCCATTTTGTACACTTGAATTAATACTTAGAGAGATCGGATATCCACATGCAGGGTATGCTGGTGATATTTTGCCACATTCTGCCATATATAAAGCATAGATATCGTTCTATTTAAGGTCTCAACTGCTCTTCCATCTTACCTGGGACCAGTTCGGAAAAGTCAAGCCACTTCACACTAGTCTTGGTGGTATTTTGTGCAGCAGTAATTTGGTTCAGAAAAATTATGAACGATACAGGGAAACATTGTTCACGCATCAGTAATAGTGTAGAAACGTATATACTTCACTTTCCATACCCTGTTTTTAATCAATCAACAAGAAAGCCAATCCAGCCTAACCGTAGCTATTGAGCTACGAAACTTTACAGTATCCGAATTCTGGTTGTCTTTTAAATGAACTGTTTCAGCAAGCTTGTCTCAGTAAAGTATGAATGAATGTTGCACACAAAGTATGTGAGATAACTGTTTTCGTCGAAAAGCGTTATTATTGTATATAATCAGCAGATGGCGATGTTGGGCAGTCTTCGTCCACAAAAGTAGCCTTGTTACTCCTATTTCTCTCCGACTACTATGCTACTGATAGCATACCAAATTCAGTGAGCTAGCTTACTCCTTTTTGCATGTTACTAAAGTGATTTCTACCATGAAATGATAATATTTATATGTATATACAATGCATACATGTATTATCATTTTAAATGATAATACATGTTAAAAATGAATCATAGTTAATAGTTAACTAATAAATTATCTTTAATAAAGAAAGAAAGCAAACAATACGTTTGCGCTGTAATTACAGTTAGTGATGGCCATTCGAGGCTTCATTACCGTTCTTCTAGCAGCAGGATATTATGCTAGCAGCGCTAACTCAGATTTTCTTTTTCAAAATGAAAGCCATCATTGAAATGTATAAGGAAATATAGTTAACAGTCTAGCTTTTTAATGTTGTCTGTCATTTTATGTTTTATGTCCCTTCCAATGTTGTTCTTGTCTTTTTTTACAGACTATAGTGTTAACTCTTTGGCCTAAAACATTTCAACGATGGCTTTTATTGTGATAAAGAAAATCTGAGCGCTGCCATCATATCCTCCAGCTAAAATAATGCAGATTAAGCCTCGTTTGGCCATCACTATTTAAAGTACTATCCTGTCTTCCTACATTAGACCATAGCCATTTCGTACTCAAATTAACAAATTAATACATTACTGAAAACTATTTCAAATAGATTTTTAAAATTAGTATTCTGGAATGTACAGTCATTTTATTCATGACAGTGGGTAATTATATATTATTAAGGTAATTGTAACCTATAAGAACTGGGCTGCCACTTCTACCATGTGTTTGTATTGTAAATTGTTTAGAACAGGTCCCAGCCAAGACGGCTGTCAGATTGCTACATTCTGATTCATAGGGCGCTATGACATCAGCCTATTTACTATTGCATAGTCTTGTGCTCTCTGCATTCTTTCCTTATTCCATCACTCTGGTATAGATTCATCTCATCTGTCCATCAGCCCTTATAATGAACATTTTAGCCAACTATATCCTGGTTGTTCTTAAGGTTTACCAGTGGTTTGCATCTTGAGGTAAAACCCCTTGCATTATGCTGATGTAGTCTTCTCTTTATGGAAATCTTTGACACATCTGTCTACATCCTGGAGTGTTCAGTTTGACAGTTGAAAAGATTTTCTTCAAAATTCTGTAGTCAACCACTAGTGATTTTGTGTGTTGTATCAGGTCATTTACTGGGGACTGCTGAGCTTACCAGTGTGTTCTTGCATCTTAATGTAAACGTTTATTTTGACATTATTGTTTTCACTTCCTCTCTTATTGATTTATTCAGACTTTACAGCCTAATGATGGCCTGAGTTATTAGCATTGGCACTTATTTTCCATATGTTGCAGATAAACAGACACCACATGCAAATGCCACACTTATAATGAAGTCTGGACACTTGGAATTAAAATGGAGTGAGCACTTTTCGCTCTAGTTAATTCTTTCATTTTAAATCCAATGTGCTGGAGTATAGAACCAAAATGAAACTATAATGAAACTTGTGTTCTCAATATCCATGCTAGCCTCTGTCACTTTTTGTTTATGTGTATTCACAAATTTTTTCAGCTTTTGTTTAATAAAATATTTGATTCAAGAGTTTCTGTCATTATTAAAACATTGCAAATATACATTTGTTTCATATTATAATTTTTCAGAGAAGAAAACTTCATTTAAAAAATGTTTTATTAATCTATTATCAGATCTTACAAAAATATGACAAAATAAATCAAAATAAATAAATAATCAGATTTTCCAGTATTATATTGTTCTTGAAAAGAAACATTTTTGTACAGTGGTACATTGGAAGAGCACATTGTCTTGTTAGTTAGTGAGGCTGATACAAAGATGTTTTATTTATTTAGATTTCTACATACTGGTGGTAGCTGTATGGTATATTTTACTTACATCCACTCATCACTGTGCAGTTTAATGATGAAGCTACATTTATTTCACCTCAGGCTATCCCATCAAACCAACAGTAAACAAACACCATGCTGTGTCAAGACGGGCAGCCAAATTCAGAACTTTTGACATTAATTGGCTTTTTGATCAAATAGATGAGATCTTTTGCCAATAATTGGGTAAAACATCAGATTTTGGCTGTTTGTGTAACTGCAGCCTTTGAGACTAGAAATGACTCCAAAAGCCTAGTACATTTTAGGATATTCCTTCAGCTCTGTTATTGTAACTGTAATGATGAAGCATAAAAAGGTCAAGTTGTTTAGAGCACTTAATCTGCATTCACACAAGCCGCCTCTGCAGCATTCTGGCAGCAGATATTTAAAGTTTTCATGGGAATTAGAGTGTGTTATTGCCCACTTTTAGCCATTAACCCCTCCTCCACATTAACTGGATTGGTTGAACAGAAGAAAACCTTGAAGAATGTTTTTGGTCCCTTCTTGTCAAGAACATTATGTGGAGGATCTATTTTCAAGTGTTTCTTTGATCACTTGCTAGTATGTAAGATTTACACTGGCATCCAATTTCTGATCTTTTGCCCAATTGTTGTTCTTTTTGCCCTGTAATATCAGATTAGCTAGTTATCTGGATAAAGATCAGGAACGGTCATCAGATCTTTTTACCTTACACACTTTTCATTAGTTTGGTTCTCAAAAATCTTAATCAAACTTGGTCTTAACCCCTTGAATCCTTTTCTTTATCTGCAATGATTTATAATGCTGTACCGGGAAAAGTAACACCTTACTTTCACCAGTTTTTGCAGGTTAGAGAAGGGAACAAGAGGAAGCCATTCAGAATGATATAAGGTGTATTTTAGTCAAAGGCAAAACAATCAAACCACACCTGACTGTTCCAGATCTGCAGCAGGCAGGTGCACTGTGGAAGATTGTTACAGACAATGGCCTGATCAGACACTCCTTAACTTGTCTGACTGAACATCTGCTCCCCTACAGTGAAAAAGAAATAATTTAAGAACACCAACAAGAAAATGGCTCAATTGTGTCTCATCAATGTTCTCGTTATTTGGCATTATTCACAAATGAATGATGACAATGATAGAAACCAACTGATTCCATATATTTTGTACAGAATTACGCAATGGCTGTAGAGGGATAAATGTGATCAGATGTCACAAGGCCATTTCTGAGCTCCGCACTCATCTTTGCAGTAATGTGCATGAGAATAGAATTCTTATTGCAGAAGCATGATGTTGTAGGCTGAAGCAGGTTATGGCTAGGCAATCTATTTGAAATAAAAGGATAATGCGTGTTGCCTTCTGAAAGTATTCAACCCCCAACACAGTTTCTCCACATTTTGTTGGGCTGTAGACTGAATTTATATATTTGTAAATTGATCTACACAGAATACCCCATAATGACAAAAGAAAGAGATTTGTGCCCATTTAGTAAAAATAAAAACGTACATAAGTATTCATAACCTTTGTCAAACACCCCGAATTTTGATCCACCTGTGGCAAATTCAGTTGACTGAAAATAACTTAAAGGCACACACCTGTCTATATAAGGTTCAACACATCACAGTGCATGTCAGAGGAAAAAACGATAATTAAGTCTAGAGAACACTTTGTAATCCTCTGAAATGTGTCGAGGCATAGGTCTTGGGAATGTTATAAAAAAAATAGAAAGTTCCCAGGAGCACAGTGAGCTCCATAATAGTGAAATGTAACCACCAGGACTCATCCTAGAGCTGGCAAACTGGCCTTACTAAGGAAATGGACAAGATGGTCCTTGGAAACGAAGGTGACCAAGAATGGGGATGTGTCCGATCAGGATTGAGGAAAGGATAAATGATGCAAAATACACAGGTCTTTGACAAAAAAGATATTGAGCACACAGGACTTTAGGCTGTGGTGAAGATTTGTTTTTTAGCACAACAACCTGAAGCACACAGTCAAGAAAACACTGGAAGGATGTCAGGACAAGTCTGTCAATGTCCTTGAGTGGCTCAGCCAAAGCCCTGACTTGAACTCCATTGAATATTTCCAGTCTTTAAGAGATTGCTGTTCACCGACATTACTCATGCAATTGGGACAAAGCTTAAGAAGTTCTGGAAGGAAGAATGGGAGAAACTTCCCAACTCTAGGTATCCAAAGTTGGTAGAGGCATGCCCAAGAGGACTTTAAGCTGTGATCAATGCCAAAAGCTGAATAATGGGTCATAATTCTTATTTTTTATCAATAAAATAATACATATTTCTAGAAATGTATTTTGCTTATGTTATTCTGGGTATTGTATGTTGATGTATAGCTGCGGAACAATATTTTTTTATCAACTATATATTCAGTCTATAACAACAAAAGGTGGAAAACAAAAGGTGGAGAAAGTGAATGGATTTGAATACTTTCTGAAGCAACTCGGTTGTAGGCCAAAGTTCATATTTGAAGCTAGCCTCTTCATATATTTAAAGCACAGGAAACCCATTCACTTAACAGGAATTCAAGTCAATTTTATTTATTAAGTACATGTTTTGTTGACTTAAGCCCATGTTAAGTTAACTAATCTCAACTCTGAATTCAACCCATAAAAAGATTACATTATAAAAAAACATTTTACCAGGGGAACCTTCTTAGATTAGGCTTCCTATTTCAAACAGAAGTGTGGGTGTGGCATCTGTGGGAACAGATGGGATGTTCTGTATTAATCCCCACAATTAGATGCCAGGTCAGGTGTTGAAAGTGTAGATGCAGTGTGCTAAGGCATGGACCGGTGGCGGTCTAGTGGAGTGCCTGGGCCAATCCAACACTATTATTGCAAAGACCTTAGCCAGAGATGAAGTGCATAGTTAATGTCTCCATTTCTCCATGCTGGATCTCTCTGCTGTTGAGTTCAGTGGTTGTCAGTCACTGAACAAGACCAGATGCAGTGTAAAAGGGACCCCGGATTGGTATCAGTAACTTCAAGATGTTTATCCCACTATGATGTGTTTTGGCACACTGGCCACAATATAGAAAATAAAACCTGGTGAATAATTCCTTTGGATTTGGTTACAAAAGGAAACATAGAAATCTGTGATTTCTGGTAATGTAACGCTGCAAGCGCGCACGAAGGAGTTTGGCGACAAGTGACAAATATCCCTAAAACAATCAAACAAAAAAAAATACCTAAGGGGATATCAAATAGGTCTGCTCCCGAATTAATAATTGAGATGAGCAGTCTCCTGGATGTAGGAGCTATTGATGGACGGATGAAATGACAACAGCATGTTTTCCACAGTATAAGATTCTAGCAATAAAACAATCCAGTGCTTGCATATGTTATGTTGTGTTATGAGGCAGGCTGGTATAGTCCTTCCACAGCCTGCAGAACAGGTTACGCTGTCTCAATGCAGGACGTCAAGGTTTAGTGCAAATATTCTGTCTCTATTTCTAGTCTACTCACTAGTCAGATCTGTGTGTTGAAATGGATTAGCATACTGGTTAAAATCATTGCTCTCTACAGGCTTCAATGGGAAGAAAATAGACCGGCACATAGTAGAATAAAGTAACCCAGACTCTTAGCACATACTGTATCGTGTCTATACACACTTATCCATGTCAACATCCTGTGGTAGGTTCTTTCAACTGACTCAGTTTCTTGGGTAGGGATAAGTCAAAACAGCGGTCAGTCACTTGCTGTCTCTAGAACATATACTGATGAGATAGACAGTATTTTATCAAACTTCTTTCATCTCTGCCTTTCACAACATTTGGAAAAACATACTGTTTTACTGTCAATGCTGGACATACACCTCATATATTGTCATTTTTTTTATGGGAGTTGCTGTAAATATCAAGCTCGGGTCGTTCTTTTTATTTTGTAAATGAAGTTCATTGCACTTCACGTACGCCTTTGAATGGGATTATAGGCAAACGAGAATGAACATGATGAGTTTTGCAGTACTGCTCAGATTTTAAACATTGACTGATATTGCTCGCACAGCTGTGGAAAAGCAAATAGGTCTTCACAGTTAAAAATATCAGGCAACCGTTATTTGGAATATAAAAGGTCTCATTATGCGCCTGACACATCAATAGCTTTTTTCTTATTCTTCCCCAAAACCATGTTGTGTTATGTTTTAGTAGACGCCCATCAGGATGCTTACAATTTTCAGACCAGAATGAATCAAGAAACACGGCTCGCTCTTTTTTTTGTTGAAAACGTTAGAAACGCAGCTCATGCATTTCTATATGTATTGCAGACAAAGATTATTATTTGAGTCTGCATGTGTATGTATTTGTACGTATGTCTGTGTGCGTGTGTATGTGTGTATTTGTACGTATGTCTGTGTGCGTGTGTATGTGTGTATTTGTACGTTATGTCTGTGTGCATTTGTACGTATGTCTGTGTGCGTGTGTATGTGTGTATTTGTACGTATGTCTGTGTGTGTATGTGTGTATTTGTGCACCCTCGCATCTGTGCATTAGGGTGGGTTGTCTTCACTATTAAGCCTGAAAGTCTCTCTACATCCCAACCCACGCATAACATCATGATCCATCCTACCCCCTCAAAGCCTCCAGACAGCCTCAACATACGTCACCTCGGACCCCAAACAGTGCGGCCATTTGCCCCACATTTTTCTTCCTGTTAATCATCCCTCTCCAGCTAGAGGCTAGACTTTAGGGTCAGAAGTGTCTGTGTGATGTCCGTTCTCCCCACCGTCCCCACCAGGTGAAGGGATCTCGTCAGGCACCCCATTCAGGTCCGACTTGGCGGTTTGTTTGTCAGACCCCTGCGAGCCCTCCCCAGGTCGTGGTACCTGGGACCCATTCAAACTCGAGCCCCCCTCCGACTTCCCGAAGTTGAACAGTTTCCCCGGGTTGAACGACTTGCTCGGCGACTGAGACCTCTCCTGGTTGCCGCCGGGAGTGGTTACGGTCGCCGCAGTGTTCGTTGCCGTGGCGGCCGCCGCCAGTGCCTCCTTCTTGTTCTCAGGAGACTTAAGGAACTTGAAGCTAAGGAACCCGGGGAGCTTGGGCTCGTTTCCTGTGGGAGACTGAGGCGAGCGCGCGCTCCCGGAGGAGAACTTGCTCTGCAGGGGGATGATCTGTTTGAGCTTCATCACGTTGTTGTTGGCCAGGAGGGAACTGGGCCTCTTGGGTTTGTCCCCGCCTCCACCCCCTCCGGAGCGCGACTTCCCCCCGTGGCCCTTGTCATGGTGGTGCTCTCCCCCGGAGGAGTCCTTCCCCTCGTCTTTCTCCCTCTCCCGTCGGGCCTGATGCTCCGCCTGCCTCTGTCTCTCCTCTTCCTCCCTCTTCCTCCTCTGCAGCTGCTGATAATGCTGCTGTGCCTGACGCTCGTGCTTCTGTGGGTAAATAGCCATTATGTCTCAAAAGAGTCACAGTGACAACGACAAGCATGAGCACACTCTGAACTGAGAAACTACAGGCCTTCATGGCCACATTCACTCTTAACCTCTACCGGGCACAGCCAGAAGAGGATGAGCCAGCCCTCTGAGCCGGGGTCCTTTCTAGGTTTCTTTCTTCTGTGGAGTTTTCCTACCCAATGTGCCTCTGCTTCTGCTTGCTCTCTGAGGTCTAGGCCCGGGTTACTGTATCACTCTGGGTTACTGGGTCATTTTGAGACAACTGGTAATGTAAAAAGGGCTTTATAAATCAATTTGATTGATTTATTCGTGGATATGGTGAAGTACTCACAATGCCAATGTGATTAAGGCATTGACCAAATCATGCACTGAAAATGTACCTTAAAAGCCTCCCTGCGTTGGTACTCCAGTTTTGCCATCTCCTCTCCCACCCAGCTGGGGATGTCCGGGATTGCTATGTGAATGATGTACTTCAGCAGGACAGCAAAGTGCTAAGAGTGAGGGATAAAAAAGTAGAGAGGGTAGGACATAGAATTGATTTAGTCTTCATATCCAAATGTATGCAACTACATTGAGTCAGTGTTAGTAATACTGCACTCTGACTGACCACTGTTGCCCATGTAGCTAAGGGGCAAAATAACATTTTGAAATGGCTGAGGATATTCTCTGACTGGCTAAGCTGTTTGAATTACCACTCTAACAAGCCAAGCCAGAGTGCATTGCTGTGCAGTGTTAATTATTTGTCCTAGAATGTGGACTCAAATACAATATAATTGTTTTACAATATGCTATTTTGGTTGTTTGCTAATTTCTTAACATGTAATGCAACAACCAAACATTTTTATAAATCTATTTTAATAATGAAATGTTGAATGGAATTATATCATAATGGAAATAGATATATTCAAGAACTGTATACTTTCAGATATGTTACATTAATGTTATAATGTTAACATGTTATGCAGGTTTGCATATAACCCTCAAAAAAATATCTTAAAAGGTGACTTTTTTACTCCTTTTTCATCCCCCCATACAATCCAATCTAGGATTAAGACGCTGCATCGTGCAGCAACTCCCAGTGGACTCGGAACAGTCGATGTTGAGATATGTGTCTTGCAAAAAACATCTGCTCTGGTTCTTATCAGAATGGTGTCCCTGCAACTCAGAACCATGACCGCCCACTGAACTAAAGCTGATGTCAGGTGTGGGTCAGCAGTAGACAGGGTACCTCCAGGATGACGATGGAGATGATGGCCATTTCAGGACTGAGCCAGGGGAAGAGGCGCTGCAGCTGTCCACACTGACCAATCAGGTAACAGTTCACTATGATGGCGATCAGACCCATTGCCTCCATCGCCGTCTGCAAAGAGACCCATACCCCACAGACAGGTTAACTGTAGGGACATGCGGCACAGTACACGACATCACATCTATTAAGCTTATTGAAATTCTAAGAAAAAACAGGGCACTGTTGATGGGGGTGGTCCCTCAGTCCTACCTGCCACTGTCCAATGCTCTCCACCCTCTGGCCAAACGGCCTCTGCAGGCCGGTACAGAGTTTAAAGGCGTCACTGCGGATCTCAATAATGTTGTTGATCAGGGCACACATAGCTGCCAGTGGGAAGGCTGAGGAGAACAGGACCACATATCCAAACTGGACAAACATCTCCTGGTAGTCTTGGAAGGTATCCTGAAAAAGGACAAACACAAGGCATATCAAGGATAGATTGTGATAACACAATATCACAGTGTTGTTGTATAGTTGTGCATCTGTAGGATGTTGGAGTTTTTGTAAAGCAGTAATCCACCCCCAGAAACTGAAATCATGGTGCTCGTATTAATTGTGAAAACCTGTCCCATCAGTGGGTGAACATTTTTTCCAAAATGTCATTCCTAAGTGGTCCGTCTGTAAAATCAGGACATTGTCGGGCAATGGGTCATAGCCATAGAGTTCTCGTGCTTGAGCTATAACACACTTTTACATTAGAACATAGCCATAGTAACAATTTACACAGCATCGAGCATGAAACTTTGTACGATATTAACGTTACTGATGATGCAGTTTTACGTTTTATTTTATAGCTATTTAATTTCCTAACATGCAGATATTCACTTTGGTATTAATAAGTGTAGATGTTTTCTAGCTATCTAGCCAGTGAGGAATAAGGTAACCCTCACCAGCCAGCCTGTCCAAATAGAGCATTTCAATTGTGGGTTTTAGAGTCTAATTTCAACAACAAACTGCTCAGGTTGCTCTATTAAATAATTATAACTACTTAATTATTTAACAACATAAAATCATAGGAATGTGCTTTAGGCTGGATTAAAAGGAAACCCATTTCTTACATGTTGTCCCTCTCCACATGTTTATAGATGATCCCCCGTTTTTTTACGTTTGGTTTTGTTGAGAAAATGCTTGACATTTAGTTTGACAATACAAGTCATCAGCTGCATGAAGAGGAACAACCATCACACAATCACCTATTCAAATAATATAAACAGACTGTTCTTAAAAAGGAACACCTTATCTGAAAGTTACTTCAACGTATCTAAGACATACAGTGAGGCAAAAAAGTATTTGACCCCCTGCTGATTTTGTTCATTTGCCCACTGACATAGCTTAGTCTATAATTTAATGGTAGGTTCGTTTGAAAAATGTTATACATTTATTTGCATTTTGATGAGGGAAATAATTATTCGACCCCTCTGCAAAACATGACTTAGTACCTGATGGCAAAACCCTTGTAGGTAATCACAGAGGTCAGACGTTTCTTGAAGTAGGCCACCAGGTTTGCAGACATCTCAGGAGGGATTTGGTCCCATACCTCTTTGCAAATCATCTCCAAGTCATTAAGGTTGAGGCGGACATTTTGCAACTCAAACCTTCAGCTTTCTCCTTAGATTTTCTATGGGATTAAGGTCTAGAGACTGGCTAGGCCAATTGCTAGCAAGACTGAAGATTAACTTTTGTATACAGATACGGTCGCAATATAACCGTATAAAGTTTTAGTTAATGCTTACTATAATGTAACTACTGTATTTTGTAGCCAGCAAATGTGTTTGTTTATCCTGAGCCAAAACGCATGCACGGATGCGTACCTCGAAAATCCACCAGAAACAGTCGTAATGTAAGCGTAAACTGTTTTAATTCAGGCTTACTATAACGTAGATACTGACGGTTTAAGCCAGCAAAGTTTTCGTCTATACAGAATAATTCATAATGCATACTTCGTTTTGCCTGTGAGATCCGAGCACGGGACCCATAGTTTACAGGTCCGCTTCTCAGACCACTACGTTATTTTACAAGGGGTGGGTAGTCGGTCCGTCTGTCAGTCAGTACGTAAGAGACATTCGCTCTTTTTGGCCAGCTCAACTTACGCGGTCTTGCAAAACGTAAGAAACAACTCATAATTTTACTTAAATCAGCATCTCTACATGTATGGCAGCCATTCCATTCCAGTGTCTGTTGAATTCCAACATAGGCACACCTCATTTCACTTAATGAGGTACTGATTAAGTGATTACCTGAACCAAACCTTTTGACAATTTATCCAAGGAAAGTATAAAAACAACTGCTGTGGTCATCACTGTTCTCTTGCAATAGGACCAGATGGATGGAAAAAACTGCAAGTAGTACTGCAAAGGTAATTTGAATAGAAAAATAACTATTTGCCATGACAAAGGAGATGAAAAGAAAAGCTTTGTGTGAGGACAAGAAGGGTTCAATTACTGGCAGAAGGATTCAGTGAGCATCAAGTTGCTTACAACAACCGTAGAATGGGATCAAGTGATCTACAAAAAGAATGGCAAACAGCAGTTGGGGTGAAGTGCAAGGCGAGGACAGTTCGAAACAAGCTCCTGGGGCAGGGCTGAAGTAGTGCAAAGCTAGAAAAAAGCCCTTCATCAATGAGAAGCAAAGAAAAGCCAGGCTGAAGTTTGCAAAAGACGATAAAGATTGGACCGTAGAAGAATGGAGTAAGGTCATCTCTCTCTGACAAGTAAAATGTTCAGCTTTGCCTAACACCTGGTTGTCTAATGGTTAGATGGAGACCTGGAGAGGCCTACAAGCCACAGTGTCTCACACCCACTGTGAAATTTGGTGGAGGATCAGTGATCATTTGTGGATGCTTCAGCAGGGCTGGTATCGGGCAGATTTGTCTTTGTGAAGGATGCATGAATCAAGCCAAGTACAAAGTTATCCTGGAAGAACACCTGCTTCCTTCTGCTCTGGCAATGTTCCCCAATGCTGACAATTTTTTTCCCAGCAGGACAATACTCCCTGCCACACAGCCAGGTCAATCAAGGTGTGGTTAGAGGACCAACAGATCAAGCCCATGTCCTGGCCAGCCCAATCTCCAGACCTGAACCCCATTGAAAACCGCTGGAATCTGATGAAGAGGAAGATGGATGGTCACAAGCCATGAAACAAAGCCGAGCTACTTGAATTTTTTTGCCAGGAGTGGCATAGTCACCCAACAGCAATGTGACAGACTGGTGGAGAGAATGCCAAGCCTCATGAAAGCTGTGATTACAAATCCGGGTTATTCCACCAAATATTCATTTCAGAACTCTTCCTAAATTGAAACATTAATTTTTTTATTATTGTTGAAAAATAAATATGAATTTGTTTTCTTTGCATTATTTGTAATCTGAAAACAATGCATCTTGTTTTGGTTATTTTGACCAGTTGTTATTTTCAACAAATAAATACTCTAAATGACAATATTTTTATTTGGAATTTGGGAGTAATGTTGTCAGTAGTTTATAGAATAAAACCAAAATGTTCAATTTACTCAAACACATACCTATGAATAGTAAAAACAAACTGATAATTTTGGAGTGGTCTCTTAATTTTTTCCATAGCTATAAGTGTGTTTGTATGTGTGTTTGTGTGTGTTTCTCCCCTACCTCATAAGTCTGCATGCAGCTTTCAATCTCAGCCTGTGCCAGACTCGTACACTCGCGCTCTTCTGGCGGGTCAATCCATGACTCTCGCTTGTTCTTTGACTCTGCCCTCTCAAAACTCCTCTGCGTTCGACGATGACGCGCCGTCACCATGCTCTCCGGTCCAGGAGGCAGTGGGGCAGCCACAATGCCCTCATTGGTTGCACTCCTCGTCTCCTTCGTCTCAGGCCCGCTGTTGTCATCGTCCTCGCCGTATGCCTCGAACACAGAGGCCGGGTCCATCCCCTTCTCGACCATGGTGGGGCTGCCTTCCTCCAGGAAACTCTCCTCCATCGGGGGGACGCAGGAGGTGCCAGACGACTTCCTGTCCACCTTCTCTATGAAGCTGACCTTCCTAAGCTTGAGGCCGCAGTCGATCAGACTCTCGGAGGACTCCTCGTTCTCACCCTCACTAAACCTCCCGCTGTCCCCCTCCTCCCGCTCTCCCTCCTCCTCATCGGGCACTCCACATCCCCCATTCAGACATTTCTTCTCCCTGTGAATAACAGAGGAAGGTTATTCATCCACTTACTGCAATCTAAATCATGTACAAGATAGATAAAATTAGTTTGCCTAGTGTTCATATAAATAGGTCACATCCTAAAATAAATCTTAACATAGGCCTATTTATCCTCAAAGGAACGTGACTAAAAAGGAAGCTCCCGTTACACCAATCCAGAGATGAAATTAAGCCGTTGTGTCGGCATTACCTGTGGTCAGACTGCCCGACTCCAGGTCTGGTTCCCCTTAGGCCAGGGCCTGGCATGGCCTGGTCAGTGGGTGAAGCCTGGGCCTTTCCTGCGGCCAGCCGGCAGTACTTCAGCAGGGCGGTGAGGAGCAAGTCCCAGACGCCGCGCAGGGTAAGCTCGCCCAGCTTATGGCGCTCATACAGGTAAGGCTGCAGCACCTCTTTAACATTTTGGAAAAACTGGCGAATGATCAGCAGGGTGGCCAGCATCTGACACACACAGGAAGTCGAGGGTTAAAAGGTCAGGGCTGTCACGATCGGTCACCGCGTTGGATTGCCAAGGTCCAATCCCATAAGAAGCCCCCTCCCACAGCGGCAGAGTTTCAAATGAAAACTAAAAAGGTAGGCAATAAAGGACATTTCTTCACAAAAATTATAATTAGTATAGCCGATCAAGGTGGAACTGTCCAGTCCAATGCAACAGTGGGGAGAACAAGTATTTGATACACTGCAGATTTTCCTACTTACAAAGCATATAGAGGTCTGTACATTTTATCATAGATACACTTCAACTGTGAGAAACGGAATCTAAAACATACATCCAGAAATTCACATTGTATGGTTTTTTAATAATTAATTAGGATTTTATTGCATGACAAAAGTATTTGATACATCAGAAAACCAGAACTTAATATTTGGTACAGAAACCTTTGTTTGCAATTACAGAGATCATACGTGTCCTGTAGTTCTTGACCAGGTATGCACACACTGCAGCAGGGATATTGGCCCACTCCTCCATACAGACCTCCAGATCCTTCAGGTTTCGGGGCTGTCGCTGGGCAATACGGACTTTCAGCTCCCTCCAGGATTTTCTATTGGGTTCAGGTCAAAAGACTGGCTAGGCCACTCCAGGACCTTGAGATGCTTCTTATGGAGCCACTCCTTAGTTGCCTCTGTCTCATCAGATCACATGAGCTTCTCCCATTCCTCCTCTGGATCATCCAGGTGGTAATTGACAAACTTCAGACAGGCCTTGACATTCGCTGGCATGAGAAGGGGGACCTTGGGTGCGCTACAGGATTTTAATCCATGACGGCGTAGTATGTTACTATTGGTTTTCTTTGAGACTGTGGTCCCAGCTCTCTTCAAGTCATTGACCAGGTCCTTCCGTGTAGTTCTGGGCTGATCCCTCACCTTCCTCATGATCATCGATGCCCCACGAGGTGAGATCTTGCATGGAGCCCCAGACCGAGGGAGATTGACCGTCATCTTGAACTTCTTCCATTTTCTAATAAATGCGCCAACAGTTGTTGCCTTCTCATTAAGCTGCTTGCCTATTGTCCTGTAGCCCATCCCAGCCTTGTGCATGTCTACAATTTCATCCCTGTCCTTACACAGCTATCTGGTCTTGGCCATTGTGGAGAGGTTGGAGTCTGTTTGATTGAGTGTGTGGACAGGTGTCTTTTATACAGGTAACGAGTTCAAACAGTTGCAGTTAATACAGGTAATAAGTGGAGAACAGGAGGGTTTCTTAAAGAAAAACTAACCGGTCTGTGAGAGCTGGAAATCTTATTGGTTGGTAGGTGATCAAATACTTATGTCATGCAATAAAATCTAAACTAATTATAAAGAAACATACAATGTGATTTTCAGGATTTTTATTTTAGATTCCGTCTCTCACAGTTGAAGTGTACCTATGGTAAAAATTATAGACCTCTACATGCTTTGTAAGTAGGAAAACCTGCAAAATCAGCAGTGTATCAAATACTTGTTCTCCC
>JACXGJ010007540.1:12806-30280 GCA_016801105.1 Esox niger | reverse complement strand
TTTGGATTTTTGGAAACTGTTTTGTTTGATGTAAAACCAAACATGGTTATGGTTGAGTAGAATACATCTTACATTTTGATTTGGTTTAGCTGAGAAATAACTAATTTGTTGGGATGAATAGTGACTATGAGAATGTGACTGTTCAGTTCATTTGTTTGTTTGATATTTGATTAGAAGTAACCATGTTAATTTCATGCATTATGGAATAAGTAGGTAAAAAGGTGTAGGGAGCACATTTTGTTATTCCTTACATGGTTACTACATTTTGCTATGTTTTAATTGTAAGTGAGAAAGCAATTTTGCATCAAGTTCTATTCTAAAAAAAACAAGTTGAGAAGTTTTACATAGTCTAAATTGTAAAGAGAGGTACAGACCCCCTGGAATGCGCATCTCACTCACACAAACACCATTGTGGGTGGGGGGAGTCTGCTTGAAATGGGGTTTTGACATGTTTGATCTCCTCGGAGGAGAAACAGATTTACTGGTGACATTATCAACATTGGGTTTTCTGATTTGGCTTCAATTAATACTGTTACGACCATCAGCTATCTCTCAAACAGCAAGTCTGGGTTCAGACCTGCCTTGAGATTTTTTTTTTAAAGAAAATTGTAACTATTACTTTGAGAGTTTATTTCGGCAGTGGACAGGGGTCAGCATGGCAACCTGTCTGGTCTGCGGTTACGTAGCCCCATACACAACAAACTGCGATGCACTGTATGTTCTGACACCTTTCTATCAGAACCAGTATGAACTTTTTCAGCAATTTGAGCTACAGTATCTTGTCTGTTGGTTCGGACCACACGTGCATCAATGAGCCTTGGCTGCCCATAAGCCTGTCGCTGGTTTACCGCTTTCTTTTCCTTGGACCACATGTACTGACCACTGCAGACCATGAATACCCCACAATGTCTGCAGTTTGGAGATGCTCTGACCCAGTCGTCTAGCCATCACTCAGATTATGCGGGCCCATTGGTCCTGCTTCTAATACATCAACTTTGAGGACAGTTGTTCACTTGCTGCTGAATATATCTCAACCACTTGCAGCTGCCATGACAATGAAATTATCAGCGTTATTCACTTCACGTGTCAGTTGTCATAATGGTATGGCTGATGGGTTTATGTTTGCAATGGCAATGTAACAGTTTCCGTCCATTGTTGAAAGAAAACCAATGAGGAAATGTACCTCAAGTTCTAAACTGTAAAACATGCTACAGAAATCAAGAATAGTTAAAGAGAGTTTTGATAGTGGAGCATGTGGCATAGCGCTTAGAGCATCTAACAAGAAACCAAAAGGTTGTTAATAAAATCGTAGAGCTAGGGAGAGTTTTGTACTTGAACATGATAGTTAACCGTAATTGCTTCTGCAAATTTCTCTGGATAAGAGTGTCTACTAAATGAATTACTGTGAAGGAAAGAAGGTGCAATATGAAATTGGATCAAATGGATAAGAACAAGCAACAGAAAGGATGACACAGAAGACTAGAAATGAATAGGAAACTGGAAAAAATGACTTAAGGTAAAACATTTAAGTGGAGAAGAGTAAAAAGGTGTGTGTGTGTTTGTGTTGAAAGCTAAAATAATAAATTTTACCCACACACACTCTCCATTTGCTCTCATTGTCTTCATCATAGTAGCAGAAAGCAATGGAAGCAAATACAGCACTTCTCAGGTTCAATGGTTCCATGTAAATCATGCATCGTCAGCCTAAATCAAGAGACTTAAACACCCACCGAGAACAACAAACACTATTTAAATGTTGACACTTTCATCTGTTTCATCACACGCCTGCACAGACTCAGTTCTGCTGAGAACAAGTGTTCATTATTCCTTTACACACAGCTGCTTCATATTCTGACACCCTCTTACACACACACAATCACATTCTAGTCCTCAAGGGATTTAACACACTCACAGGCATTGATCCTAGACAGGTCAATGCCCCCTGTGTTCAACCTCACAGCCGTGGAGAACAGTTCGACCTTATACCCGCCTCCCCGCCTTCTTACACGCCACCACCGGCTCGGCAAGCACTTACCATTGTGCCCCAAACCCAACCCTACTGAACAGGTCAGCCCAACCTTTTCAACCCACCTCCTCCTACAAACCCCATCCCCACTGACCAGCCTTGCTTCACCCCGACAAACCAACCCTTAGTCCCTAATTCGCTCCCCTGCTCAACCCTACTCCACCCATGCTTCCCCTCATCCCACCGGCAGTCTCCCCGGAGAGGCTTCATCCCAGCTCTTACCCCCACAGAGCTGAGGACCAAAATGACAAAGCAAACTGACAGACAATCCCTACTTCACAGCGATCCACAATAGCACTTTACCCATGACTCTCTTTTTCCCGTTCTCCTACTCTGATTCTTTCTCTCTTCCTCCTTCAGCTCTCTTCTCTCCATATTTGGCCGCATAAAACCACCCCTTTAATCACCCCTATAACTACTTTAGAGTCAGACAGACACCAATCAGATACCCAACACAGACAGATTACTCTCTGTACCACCCAGCTAAAATCCTAGAGCTGGTCTTGGATGCTCAGTCAGCTTTAAACCCTTTCTTACTTTGGCTCTCATAACTCACTGGGTTTGCCGAACTGACAGTCAGGCTGTTACACATCAAAAGTACACGCACGCACGCACGCACGCACAAACACCTCAGCAATCCTGAAGTCAAATTCCGCACAAGGGGAAATAAGTCATGCTTTTCTGTAATAATACCTATTTGTCAGCATCTGTAACACAGGTCCAATACGAAGACTTAAGCCCATAGTAGGCAATGCAGATTTAGAAGCAAATGGACTAGAAAACATTTGAAAGGCGGGAACCTAGTGGTGAGCCGGTCACCAACGTCATTCATAATTCATCTGGTTGCATACTGTTGCGTCATTCATCTTGCAAATTGCTAAATTAATCTCCAGGGTACAGAAACACACAAACGAACACTCACGCACATATTCTGCAAAAGGGGAGATAATCAAAGTGTTTATCTCCATCGGTTAACCTCTTTCCAGCCATGGTGACATGTGTCTATCTCCTCTACAGAGATCTGTGTTTATGTGTGTGTGTGTGTGTGTGTGTGTGTGTGTGTGTGTGTGTGTGTGTGTGTGTGTGTGTGTGTGTGTGTGTGTGTGTGTGTGTAGGTAGGTATTTGTGTATGTGCGTGTATGGCAGGTGAAAAGTGACTTAACAAGCTATAGAAACGACCTAACGTGTATACCACCTCGTATGCGTCTATATGCATATGCAACCGTGTATGCGGCCATGTATATATGGAAGGCCAAGTGCGTCAAAAACATGACTCATTACTGAGTCCCACGTAGTCCAATGACATGCAAAAGTAAACCATGTCATTGCCGTTCACCCAGTAAACCGCTGTCCAATACGCCGTTCACCCAGTAAACCGCCGTCCAAAACAGCGGTTTCCCTGTTCCCTGTCCAAGTGCTGCAATAGCGCCGCCATTTACAGCGTCTTCAATCACTCATAGCGGCATCCAAAACGCTGTTTCCCCTGCTCTGAACGGCGTGTGACGGCATTGTTAATGTCAATAAGCGCCGTAACTGACTAGAGCAGGTTAGCATGCTAAATTGATGGTTACTGCAATTGGCTTTAATCATTTTATAATTAAGTGGCTGGATTGTCTAGTTTGTTCTTACTTATATGCTAACAGGCTGTATCCACATTCATACACTGGTTGTAATTGTTGTGCAGAACATTCTGTGTTAAATTTAGTGTGTGTGTCACCTTCATAAACTGGGGAAAGTTGGCTTTAGCTAGCTGGATAACTAGTGCCTTTAGTTGTGACTGTTATTGCTAATGGCTTGGTTGCAATACTATCCATGTTATATGGCTTTAGGGAGCATGGTTGTGTCTATGGCCTGGCAACACCGAAAATCACTGTTTTACAATTCAGTGATGCAAAACTGTCCGGATCTCTTCCCCACTGTTGGTTTTAGGTGTTGTGCACAACATTCTGTGTGTTTCAGTCATGAACTAGGTAAAGCTGACTTTACCTAGTTCATGACTGGTTATGCCTGTAGTTGTGTAGCCAAGCACTTCACAATGGCTGTTGCAACTGTCTTGGTTGCAATAGTACCCATGTTACATGGTTTTAGGGAACATGGTTGTTTATGGCCTGGTAACTAAACATCCAGCAAAAAACAGTTTTAGAATTCAGTGAAACCTGTTTTTTCCCTGACAGTCATGTGACCTCTTCCCTACTGTTGTCCCAAACTGTACACTCTTGCTATCAGTTTGTGCCATGTTTGACATCCCAGTTTAGTTGGTCTGACTCACCTGTTAGTGTACATCATCTCCAATGCATTGTTCTAAAGTATTCCTAAATCACATGCATGCATTTCATTGTCAAATGTATTACAAACACTTTAACACTAACAAATATACATTTGGTATAGAAATGACACCTAATTAATCAATAACATAAATAAATGTTGCCTGTGTTTACAGAGACTGTGTTGCATTCCAATTATGGATCTATTAGGCTCTCACATCTCTGGGGTTGAAGGACAGAATCCTGGGCAGACGCTTTCATATACATTCCTCTACAAGTCAGGGGGATGATCATCACACAAGCCAACTTCCTGGGCATACCTGTTTGAGTCATTGGCCCTTTGGATGGTGAACAAGAACTTTGCAGATGTTGCTCAGTAACATTGAACCAGAGAAGCTCTTCCATTCCCCAATCCTTTCCAAACAAGAAACTGCTCAGTTAAATCTTATGATGGTATATTTAATGACACACACAACTACTTCTGATTTTTACCAGGATGCATTGGTCACACAGAATCAACACTGTCTTCACAACTATGGACATTGGAACTTAAATCATTTGAATCAACTAACAGGCGCCGGGGCTATTCTCTGAATAGTCAAGGCAGTGTCTTGTTGTTATACTGTTTGGACGTCGCTATGAGTGATTGAAGACGCCGTAAATGACGGCGCTTATTGCAGCACTTGGACGGCATCACAAATGCGGTTTACAACAGGGAAAACTGCTGTTTTGGACGGCGGTTCACTGGGTGAACGGCATATTGGATGGCGGTTTACTGGGCAAACTGCGTTATTTGCGTGCCATTGGACTACGTGGGACGCCATAATGAGTCATGTTTTTGACGCACTTGTCCTTCCATAGCATACTCGGTGGTATACACGTTAGGTCGTTTCTATAGCTTGTTAAAGTCACTTTTCACCTGCCATAGTGTGTGCATGTGTGCGTGCAATGTTAGCTTTTCTTAGGTGTTTGAGCTACAGGTCGATTTTTTTTTTTTTTGGATCTGTAGATTAAAATGTACATATACACACCAAAACGAACACACAGGGCAAGGCTTAATGTAGACATTTAGAAAAGAAGAGACTATGTACTGTGTAAGGACTCTGTCTTCTTCATTCAAAAAAGTGTATGCTTTACATTAGGAAAATAAATCCAGGTAAGTTCAGCTAAAATCCTAGTACATGTATGAGCAATTCTTAAATCAGTTATGGTCAAATCACTCCTAAGAGAATTTGAGAACTTGGTGCCACAGAGTATCTTGTATGGAAACATATTTTTATTTGCTCTTCATTGATTTGCATTAGGAAATCAATACACCCTAAGAGAAAAGAATCAACATTAACAAATTGGGTTTAAATTAGCATGATGCACATGCAAGACAGAGTAGTTCTACCAAAATGCCAAATACAACAAAAAATCCCTTCTCGTTAGTTCATTGATCCCAAGAATGGTCTGGATTTACTTAGTCTGTACGCCGTGTCAGAGCAGAGCATGGACGGTGTTCTCATTTCCACATTCATGTCCCAGTGTGAACCTAATCTCATACCTCACTGGATTCACTACTGATAGCTATGCTATTATACACACACAAAACGCATACACACACACAGGACCATGAAAGTGATCGCAATAATTATTGCAGTGGGACAGAACGAGATAGAAGGCAAGGGAGACACAAGCCAAGGGATAGGAATAAAGGAAGAATGCGGGGCTAAGACCGCTACAACATTCAGACTGGAAATTTCCTCCATCATAGTCTCATCTGACTTCCAGACTGACAGGCAGATAGAGGCAGGAGAAAATGTGGTCTAAAACATTTATTGGTAAGATGGTGCACGTGTGTGTGTCTGCGTGTGTTCGTGCATTCATGGGTGTGGGTTCTGTTAATTCGGCTTTCCCTTAGACCCTTACCTAGAGTACTCACGCTCCCTCGTTCTCTAACTCCCTCCTTACACCACCACCAAACACACATGCACCCACCCTTTCCATAGGGCTAGGGGGTAATGTGAGAACGTATCATCTCAATGCCATGCAGCCCAGGTCTGAATATGTATGCATGTGTCGATACTTTATGTACCCATAAATAAGAGATGAGCACAAACTAGTAGTACCTCGACGGCAGAAGGGTGGGAGTAAGGGGGGGTGAATGAAGGATAGAAAGGGAAGATAGTGAAGCCAGCCAAATTATGTCTCCCTTCTCCCTTGGAGAGTTCACATAGGGAGGCGACGAGAGATAAGATGCAAAATAACATCACTGCTGTTCTACCCAATCCTGGGTCATAAAATCAACTTGTCTTGAAGCAAAATACTGTGGCCTATTCTCAGGATGTAACACATTGACTTTAAACTTTTTTTTATTACGTGAGCTTGACTTTGGACATTGGAACGGTTAGATTGTGGCAGACAGGCAAATTAAATAAATAAATACATAGGGTCGGATGAATGGCTGTTATAGGTGTTCCGTCAGAAATTGATTCATTTTGTTGCATCAGTATAAACCCCCAAGCTACAACTAACAAGAGACAGTGACAGAGTTTATCTTCGCATGTTACATGTTACACCACCACAATGGGTTTGAAATGAAACAACCGAGATGCAATTGAAGTGCAGACATTCACCTTTAATTCTAGGGGTTGAACAAAAATATCATATTACCTTATTTCAGGAGCTCAAAAGTACTTGGACAAATAAACACAATTATAAATAAAATGTTCATTTTTAATACTTTGTCGAGAATCCTTTGCAAGCAATGTGATTGAGGTTTGGAACGTATGGACATCACCAAACATTGGGTTTCCTCCTTTGTGATGCTTTGCCAGGTCTTTACTGCAGCTGTCTCCTGTCCTTGTTTTTGGGTCTTTCTGCCTCAAGTTGTATTCAGCAAGTGAAATGCATGCTTGATCAGGTTGAGATCAGGTGATTGACTCGGCCATTGCAGAATATTCCACTTCTTTGCTTTAAACAACTCATGGGTTAATTTCACAGTATATGTTGTGTCCATCTGTAAAGTGAGGCACCGTACACTCAACTTTGCTCCATTTCACTGAATCTGAGTGGTCAATATATCCCTATACACTTTAGAATTCATCCAGCTGCTTCTGTCTTCTGTCACATCGTCAAAAGACACTAGTGACGTCAAAAGACACTAGTGACACCTCTGCCACTGGAAGCCATGCGTTCCCATGACATCATACTGCCTCCACCATGTTTTACAAATGATGTGATGTGCTCCGAATCATGAGCCAATCCAAGCCTTCTCCATACTTTTTTCTTCCCATCATTCTGGTACTGGTTGTTCTTAGTTTAATCTGTCCGAAGAATGCTGTTCCAGAACTGGGCTTGTTTTTTTAGATGCTTTTTGGCAACGTCTAACCTGGCCTTCCTTTTCTTGAGGCTTATGAACAGCATAGGAATTCCATGACGCCACAGCCGTCATTGCCCTTCACTCTGACCATGATGCACCGAAAATCATGGTATGCCCTATGGCCACCATGGCCTTCATGCCCCTTCTACTGTAAAATTCTTGCGGTCAGCAGTTTGTTCCTAAGTTTGCTTGTACACTGAACAAAATTATAAACGTAACACCCCTATTCATCATGTGCTGAACTCAAAGATCTAAGACTTTCTCTATGTACACAAAAGCCCTATTTCTCTCACATATTGTTCACAAATCTGTCTAAATCTGTTTGTGAGTACCATGCCGAGTTAATCCATCCACCTCACGTGTGGCATATCAAGATGCTGATCAGACAGCATGAGTATTGCACAGGTGTGCCTTAGGCTGGCCACAAAGTGCCACTTGAAGATTTGCAATTCCCTCACCCAGCACAATGGCACATTTATATTCCCGTTAGAGGAATTGTAAATAAACCATATTTTTCATCGGAATACCCGTGTGCAGTGGCTCTACTCCGAGTTCGACACAAATGACTGAGCTTCTCACACTGTCTATATTTTGACACTGGCCTGGGAACCCCTCGGGATCCCCCAGCCAGAGCTGGCAAATGTAGCAAGTTTGGGGTCCCCTGCTGGAGCTGCTGCCCCCGCGACCTGATACCAGATAAGCGGATGAAGATGAGATGAGACCATTAGGCATTATGTAAAACTGATTACCGTTTCTTACTATAATTACCTCCACCACAAATAGCATCTATGAAATGTATGGCTTTTGCCACTGGCTGTTTTAACAGCTTGTTAGCCAGAAACAGGCATACTAATATCTAAATACTTGGAATAGTCATAAGAATTGAACGAGTGAGACTGAAAATGAATTTTACACTTCCAAAGCTATTTCATTTCATGGCACAAAAACATTAGATTTTCTTTCATTCATGAATGACATTGATACAATAGCTATAAATATAAGGTGTCGGTAATTGACATTTTCGTCAAGTGAAAAGACCAGAGAATCGCGGCAACCCCTACTCTTTTACTGCCCAAAGGGTTTTGATCTAGCCTATTTTACCCCAAACACCATGCATGGAGGCATACTTCAAAAATCCATCAGAAATAGTTTTTGGTAGTAGTCATCAAGGTTTTTGTCTATCCTAACCCAAAAAGCATGCACAGATACGTACTTCGCAAATCCGCCAGAAATATTCGCAATATAATCATGATCAGTTTTATTTTAGGCTATAATGCAGCTAATGAAGGTTGTTGTCAGCAAAGTTTTTGTTTATCAAATCCTAATGCATAAATTGCTTTGACTGTGACAAGATCTGAACCCGGGACCTATTGGTTGTAGATCTGCGTCTCTAACCACTACGCTATTAAACAAGGGGAAGTCAGTCAGTCACTGAGTCACTCAGAGACATTTGCTCTTCTTGGCCGGCTCCACTTAAACAGTCTGGCAAAAACTCTGATCTGAAAAGCACATGTTCTATTTCATTCTGTAGAAATGTATTAGCAAATGGACAGCACCTGCAAAAAAAAGAATGCCGATTTACTTTTGCATATCAATCACCACGCACAACCTCCTCAAAAGAAAAATCAAATTTCTAGACCCAAGTTCCCCAAATAGTCCCCAAACACTTGAAAGATCTGAGCTCCTAGTCCCCTGTTCTTAAGTGACACAGGTTGCCACAGTGACATCTGTCACTCCTCCATTGGCATAGTGAGCCTGCTGTCACCTCAGACATCACCTTGGTTTGCATGTGTGAGTGTGTACTGTTTATGTGTGTGTGTGTGAGAGAGGTTTACAACTCTAGCAGTTTGAAAGATTTCTGGTTTTGTGCCAACAGACACCCACCACCTGAAGTGTGTCTGTCTGCTCTCCAATCCTCCCGCTCTCTTTTTCCACTCAACTTCATCCATCCTTCACTCCTTTTCCTTGCCTACATCTATCATGACGAGTGTAACTGAGCTGCCTGAAAAGCCCTGAGAGTTTAACTTTACGATTGTATTAGGGCACATATGAATAACCTTTTCAACACACACAAACACGTCCTTTTATGTCAGACAAAAACATAAATAAACATTTCATTCTCAAGTTTAATGACAGTCGCACTCCCCTCATCCCTGCAGCCTAGTATTTTATACTGTTAGCCTAGCTGTATACTGATATTAAATCAGATAACACAAGACTCACTGAATGCCCATGGGAGAAAGTTGATATCATCTGTTCCAAATATATAGCTTCTGTTTGTCACATAGCATACAGACCGCTTGCATGAGATTACACATTATGCATGTTAACTCAGTGGCTTGACTGTATGTGTGTTGTTGTGTGTGCACAGGTGTGTGTACAGGTACGAGTTGACTGTGTTTCTAAGAGTTTGGCCTCCTGTTACATAAAAGTACACCAGCCATCTGCTCCACTCAACCCCTAAAGGTTACCGGGAAACTCTATCTCACTATCATAATCCCACTGCAGTGTGCGTGCACATAATCCAAGTGCATTCTCCCTTCAGCAGTGTGGGTGGTTAATCCCTGAGGATTCTCAATAGGCCAAAGAGAGATTTAATCCCACTGGCTATCTGCTAGCTCTTTGCCAGAGGGCACATACACTGTATGCACTTCTTTCTCCCTCTCTAACTTGTCTTGCACTCTATAGGCTATATTCCTCGAATCCAAAAAACTGCCCTAGTCTTGTGTACCTCTCAGCAACTCATATCCTCCCTGAGAGAGGGTGGTCTTGAGAAACTTGACAACATAGATTTACTGACTAACTCTGAGCAGAGGTGTATGGATGGGACGTGTTGCCTGATGCTGATGGGCCCCACATGTCCTGTCCATACCTCCTTTTAGGAGTTGCCCATGTGACTGTCACAGGCTTGAGGGATAGGACCATTGACCATATGCTGGAACATACTATACAAGGGTAATTTGTATGGGCCTTTCTTATTTGAAGGTATTTGGCTGGTTTTGACCATGGGGGGGAGAGAGAGAGCGAGAGAGAGAGAGAGAGAGAGAGACAGAGAGAGAGAGCGAGAGAGAGAGGGAACTATGTACTGTTAACATCAACGTCTCATGCTGAATAAAGATGGCTCTCCCCTGACTTTCTGGTTGCATAAGTTTTGTTCATGGATATTATTTGGAACAAAAGGAAAATAAAAAACCCCTCTAAGTTCTTCATTACCATTTTTCTGTGAAAATGTCTCACTATCCCTCTCTGTGCTTCAGTGTGTCTGTGTCTCTGTTTTTCAGGGTGTCTCTGTGCTTCAGTGTGTCTCTCTCAATGTGCTTTTTTGTGCTTTCTACGTGTCTCAGTGTGTTTGTGTGCCTCTCTCTCTGTCTCTCTATGTATTTCTCTGTGACTCGCTGTGTCTCCGTGTATCTGTTCCTGGGTCTATGCATCTCTTTTTCTCTGTGGGTTGTAATGGGGATAGGGGCAGGGAATGGAAAAAGAGGGTGTGTTCAGGATACTGGTGGGCATTTGATTAACCAAAAGAGAAGGGTGAGGAAAGGCAACTGGAGAGAAATTAAATTTGCTGCAGGTTACCAGAACCACGCTGTTTGCGATATATTTTGTAATTTTTTTATTTTTACCAGTCAATTTAAAATTATTTTGTATATGATTACCAGCAATAACGTAGGTAAATCATTTTAAAAACAGTAACTAAATAATACATTGAGACAAGACTGCCGTGTAGACTACTTCAGCTGGCCATTAGCCAGTGTGTTTCTTTCAATGCATCAACTAAAACATATTATTTGCAAAGCATGGCACTCGTGTAAATTGTAATATGCTGTTAAACAGTGCTTAGCCCGTTTAACACAGTAGCGGATATCATTTAGCCTACACCAGTGCAAAATGCAAAGATTTATTTTTTCAAAAAACGTTTCAGTTGGTGTAAGTTAGAGGTGAAGTACTTAGCCGATGCCTTGACGTTAGCTAGGTTGGGTATAGCTTAAGGTCAACCTTATGGTCGTTCAACTTTTACGTAATCGTTAAGATAATTTGGGAAACGAGAATTTGCTGAACGCCTTCCGGACCTGGCTATGCATTCATTACTACAGATTTTTCAGACACAATGGTGAGTAGTGTATAATTGCATAAACTGTATACAGTAATGTGTTGGTTTGCGTTATGGTCATCATTTTGATGTATGTATGTATAACCAATTTGATTGTGCTCAAGAGGGGGCCTATGAATACAGTGGCCTAGTGCAAACTATTTTATACATGACTGGCTTTACATAGTTTTCTTGGAATTAAAAACAGTAAGAAAAGGCATCAACTGTATTGACGGCACTGCACACAGGTATTCCAGTGAAAAATATAGTTTATTTACAATTCCGAGTAGGGAATGAGGCATTACCCCATGTAGAGGAGTTCAAGTATCTTGGGGTCTCGTTAGCGAGTGAGGGAAAAATGGAGCAGGAGATTGGCCAGAGAGAGTAGCTGGCGTCTCCCTTAGAGATAGGGTGAGATGCTCAGTCATCCGTGAGAAACTCGGAGTAGAGCCACTACTCGTTTGCATCCAAAGGAGCCAGTTGAGGTGGTTCAGGCATCTGGTAAGGATGCCCCAAGGACGCCTCCCTAAGGTGGTGTTCCAGGCACGTCCAGCTGGGAGGAGACCTCAGGGTAGGCCCAGTACTAGGTGGAGAGATTATATTTCAATATTGGCCTGGGAACACCTTGGGATCCCCCAGTCAAAGCTGGAAAATGTAGCTCGGGAAAGGGAAGTTTGGGGTCCCCTGCTGGGGCTGCTGGAGCTTACTATCTGATAATGATTTGTGTGGTAATAATTTCTTTATTCATGTTATTATTCACATTTTTAAGTGTGTATGAACAATAATGAATTCCGATTCTTGCATACTTATAAAGACATCATCGGTGAAAATTGTAATTTTCACGGTTATAGTGATGATTTTGAGCTATTTTAGATAAATACGGTCTGAGTGGATGGCCATTTCTGTTTACACTGCAATGCAGTCTGGGAGTTGTAAGGTCCACCCAACCAAAGAAAATAAAAAAGGAGCAGATTCACAAATCTGTCCAGAACACAAGCAAATAGAAATGAATGGGGGTGACCATCTTTGGTTGATTCACATAAACAAACATAGCAGCACCAACACACATTAGCTACTTTCAGATTACTGATTTCTATGGATATTTTTGCCCAATGATTTTGACCAGTCCTCAACTCTTCCGGGATATGGTAAGTTGTAGCTAACATAATTCGTTTAGGGTGAGGCATACTATACATTTGAATTTTTTAGTAGTAAGAAATGCTGTTAGTGTCTAACCAGCAGTGCAAACAGAAGACGGCAGATCTTTATATTTAGTATAATTTATGTTACAAGTGGGATGTACAGTCCCCTCCAAAAGTATTGGAACGGTAAGGCAAATTCCTTTGTTTTTGTTGTTCACTGAAGACATTTGGGTTAAAGATCAAAATATGGTTGAGAAAACAGTTCCAAATTTCAGCTTTAATTTCCTAGTATTCACATCTAGATGTGTTAAACAACTCAGGAAATACCAGCCTTTGTTTGAACCCACTCTTCAAGTGAGCAAAAGTACTGGAACAATTGACAACACCAACAACCTCCACAGTGCAGGGGTAAAGGTATCACAATCCACTGTTCCAAGAAGGCAGAAATATAGAGGCCACACCACAAGATGCAAACCACTCATCAGCAGTAAGAATCGGAAGCCAAGATTCAAATTTGCAAAGAAGTGCAGAGATGAGCCACAAAAGTTCTGGAACACAATCTTATGGACTGATGAGACCAAGATTAATATCTACCCAAGTGATGGAAAGGCCAAAGTGTGGAGAAAGCATAAAATCTCATCTGTGAAGCATGGTCATGGCTTGGGCGTACATAGCTGCTTCTGGAACAGGCTTAATAATATTTATTGATGATGTAACTGATGATGGTAGCAGCAGAATGAATTCAAAAGTGTACAGAAACATTTTGTCTGCCAATTTATGGAGAAATGCATTGAAACTCATCAGGAGGGAGTTTAACATGCATCAGGACAATGACCCAAAGCACACTGCCAAAAAAACAAAGGACTTCATCAGGGGAAAAAGTGGAAGGTTTTAGACTGGCCATGTCAATCACCTGACCTTAACCCAATAGAGCATGCATTTCACCTCCTTAAGAGGAGACTGAAGGGAGACACCCCAAAACAAACAAAGACTGAAAGAAGCTGCAGTAAAATAGTTTAGATTCATTACGAGCATGAGCAAGAGCAGACCTACTTTTTTCCTATGGTGTGTAGTTGTCAAGAAAGCAAGCTCTTTACCTATCAAACCAAAGAAAATCACTCCTATTGCTTCCCTGACATTTGTAACTGTTCATCTCCTTACATTACCATCTTCGCATCCCAAAACCACATTTGCAGTGCTATGACAGTACTCTATTGTGAAATATCTGGTTTAGTTTTCCACTTAAGTGTTCGTGCATTACTGGTGGCCCCATGTGAAATGTGAACCAAATATTTCACAATCGACTTCGTAGATTTCTTGTTGCCATCTGAAAACAGACAGACAAAGACACACAGAGACAGACCTAAATATACAGTCAGACCAAGACAGACACAGAGAGATGCGCAGGGTGTCTATAAATAAGTGGATTTTCCACTCCCAGCACCCTTCGTGTCCCAGTAGATAGCTGACATCTTTCTGCAGAAAGTCTGTTTTCACACCACATGAATATATATCAGAGAGATGGTGAGTGTATGTTGTGTATGCATTCGTGTGTGTAATTTTGAGCACTGACACAGCTTTTCGAGATGGTAGAGCAATAGCAACCACTTAAGTCAAGAGCCAGCCTATAGCTATGTAGCACACCACCTTAACACAACCCCCCGCTACCCCCACACACACATATACAGAGAATTCCAAAAGTATTTGGATATTGACAAATTGTAGTTTGATGGCCTTTGCATTTGAGTACTTTGGATTTGAAATAAAATAATGACTATTGATTAAAGTGAAAAATATCTGCTAAGGAGGCAAAAACACCTACTCAAGTTGACCGTAATGAAACTAGTTGACATTTTTATAAAGTTTGCTTTAGTCAGTTAGTATCCACGATTTTTTATGTCCAATAGTCCCAACAAGCTACCAGGCCATTTCATGAACATTAATACACAAACAGGGCAAACACATAAGTCAGTGGGTACAGCTGCTCAGAGAGGACCAAACCATGCTTGACATTTGGAAAGCGCAGAAGTGAGAGACCAAAAGAGACACATCCACACACACACACACACACACACACACACACACCCACACAAACACACACCCACACACACATTTATCCCTACAAGGAATTTTGTGTTGTAATTGGGAAAAATCGTTATAATATATTAATAAAATCCTCAAATCATATCTTCTAACCCCTAGTTTTTTAAGGCACGAAACATTTTGTGAGACAAAGAGTGTCAGAAAGACAAAGAAAGGAGAAAGGTGGTTGACCCACCAAAGCTCTCTCATTCAGCAACTCCTCTCCCTCTGCCTGGGTTATATACATGGGTTTGGGTTGGGTTGGGTCAGGGAGGGTAAGTTATTATATTAACCCCCAATTGGAAGACAAACAGCATTATTGAGAAAGGAATAAGAAAAGAAGAAGCAGATACGAGGAGAAAGATCAGAAAAAGGGGATAAAGATTATTTTCACTTCCACTGAGTGTATTTAAAAGAGAGAAGATTCATTGCCTTCACCGCCATTATTATCTTCATGTGTGATAAGGTTACCATAGTCCTAGAGGAAAGAGCAAGGGGGAAGAGAAAACTGCTGAAGGTTAAGCCGCAGTAAAGTCAGAATGGCTCTTAATCAATGTCATGGCTCAATCTGTGACCCATGACCCCCTGGTCCCTTCTGATTTATCACAGGTCTTCTAACAGGCATTATAAACTCACGCACACACGCACACGCGCACACGTGCAAATTCACTCCTCTTGGGACGCAGTAGGGTTGTGATCATTAGGTAACAAATGTAAAATAATGCAATGAACCCAGAAGGAGCTACGGGGACTTTTCAAAAGTTGGGCAAAGGATTTCCAGTTGCACACATTTGTGGAAGACTTGGCTGTACAATTATTAAAGCTGCTGGCCCTCATGTCACACAAACGCATAGGCAGGCACAAAAATGCACATTAAAAAAATTGACACACCCAAGTCAATTGTCATTCAAAATCTTACTTCTGCTAATCCTAACTGTAACATATGCCTAACCTCACCTTAATAACATGTATGCCTCCTAATTCCAACTATAACCCCAATTGTAACTTTTGCCACACTCTTGTAAAACGTAGGACAGGAAAATAACCCCATTAGTCGAGTTCTTCTGATGTCACCTCTATTTTGTCCCTGTTATATAGTTACATCAGAAACGAACATGTACACTAGCAAACACATTCTCCCTCCCTCCCTCCCTCCCTCCCTCCCTCCCTATCCTCCCTCTCACTCACACACACAGAGGGTGATTAGCAACTAACACCACACCATTGCTGCAGCCCCAAAGATTCCATTTCATATCAATTACACACCCAAGCTGTATGACATAAGAATAAAACAGGACAGGCCTGATAGAAGGCCTGGGACTTGCCTAATAAATCCTTCTGTAGTCTGGACACATCCTGGACCTCTGGAGACCAGCCTCAGTAAGGCCCTGGTACTGAGCACTCATCTCTCTGACACTCTCGCTCTTCACTGGAGCCCATAAGTGACATCTAAGTTGAAGCCCACTACATACTGTAGGGCATCATTAAAGGGGACTTTCCATCTTCATCTTCAACCACTTATCAGCTATCAGGTCACGGGGGGCAGTAGCTCCAGCATGGGACCCCAAACGTCCCTTACCCCAGCTACATTTGCCAGCTCTGACTGGGGGATATGTGGGGGATATTGCTAAAAAATTCATAAATAACCTTATACTTATGAAAAGATTAATGTGCAATGTATAATCATGTAGGTTTATTAGAAACATATTAACATGGAATCCACACTCACAGTAAATTACTTCTGGGATAGGGCGAATTACACATATAGATAATGTTTACGTTCATCATAATATATGTGTCTTATGCGGAGAGATAGTCATGAGCAGGCAATTACCTTGAGCCCAGAGAGGGGCATTTCTAAAGTTTACTGCCTTTGTATCCACTGTTGTGGTGTCCAGAGTGTGGCCCATGAGCTGTTCATAAAGCGTACTCTGTGATAAGAGATGACCTGAGTGTGGCCCATGAGTTTAACGTAACACTTACTTAGTGGACAATGATGGACATGACCCAAGTATGAACCATAAGGAGGATGTGAATTACTGTCGCAAATTACGAGCACTCGGGGAGGTAGAAGATAAGAAGCGCACCCCACTCAGGGGGGTTGCCAACCAGACAAAGTCAGATGGCGTAATGTGTGAAAGTTCTGTATAAAAGCCATGGTCCGGACTTAAAACATTAGGGGTGTATCTGCAGAAGGACCTGGCTTTAATGTCTGTCATTATTGTATGATTTTCATTAAAGTCTATTGGATTCACAAAGTCCTGAGTTGAAGTGCATTTGTTTTTTGTGAAGAGTGGTTGATTTTCCGTGACATGCATCTGTATTATTTCAGAGAATCATTAGGTTCTCTGACCAACTGCTCAACTGGCTAAACCATTAAGGCTATCTGTCCTTGGTTCCTTAGGAATGTGAGTGTTGGGGGACGGTAGGGGCAGTTGTCCGTTTAGGTAAACACAACAGTGAACATTTATGGCAGGAAGGATAAGATGGGGGGATAACCCTCCCA
>JACXGJ010007540.1:0-12706 GCA_016801105.1 Esox niger | reverse complement strand
TTATAATAAATACGAGCTGTATATGTAATTTACTTTAGAGACTCCTCAAATGATTATTCTGTAAGCATTTGACGCGTCTCTCTATTTGCAAATAAACTGCTAATTGTGCCAAGAGAATTTTGTCTCTGTCTTACTCCTTTGAGTGTCTATCGATGGAATTTCCATCACAAGATCGTGAGGCGTTCCCAGGCCAGTGTCGAAATATAATCTCTCCACCTAGTCCTGGGCCTACCCCGAGGTCTCCTCCCAGCTGGACATGCCTGGAACACCTCCCTAGGAAAACGTCCTGGGGGCATCCTTACCAGATGCCCGACCCACCTCAACTAGCTCCTTTTGATGCAAAAGGGAAGCGGCTCTACTCCGAGTTCCTCACGGATGACTGAGCTTCTCACCCTAAGGGAGACGCCACCCTTCTGAGAAAACTAAATTCAGCCGCTTGTACATGCAATCTATTTAATTTGGTGAGGGGAGGAACAGAAATGTACCGGCATATCAAGAGCTTTGCCTTCTGACTCAGCTCTCTTTTTGTCACAACGGAGCGGTAAAGCGAAAGCAGTACCGCTGACGTATGCTCTTAATCTGACGTATCCCCACACCTAGGGAAAGCAACGGACAGGCATCTTTATTTATGTAACACTGCAACATCACAATAACCACAGAGGAGATTTAAGTTGTGTTGATCATGGTTTATTGTTTTGCACTCATTGAGTCAACGGTGGAAAAGAGACGAGCAGTAGTAGCATATCAGATTCAAAATGCCCGAAATGTTGCAATACAAATAAAGTGAACCTGATTTTAGGACTTATCATGGAGACTGACCATGAGATGACTGAGACAGATTTGCACCATCGCGCATAAAGAACAAGAATGGTAAGATTCTTATAGTAAGCCTATATACATTAAAGTAAATCACAATAGGGAATAATTCTTATGTAAACTACATCGACTTATTATTGGAAACTTTTTGTGTGTTTCAGATATGCGAGTACTGCAGAATGCGTTTTGTTTCTCCATCTGTTTGGGCACAGAATATAACAATGGAGTGGTGGGAAACCATGGTTACAAGTTTCACAGAGGCCCAGTGGATAAATTCTGTTTGTATGTCTAAGGACACATTTCTGTACCAGTGCCATCAATTGCAACAATAACTGGGGAGACATGACACCGCTGTTGTGTAACCATTAAAAACGGATTGCCATTGCACTGTGGAACCCTGCGACCAACTCAGAGTACATGAGCATTTCTCATTTGGAGTCGGCATAACATTATTATGGCTTAATTTGGAGTGTGCCAATGTATACAATTTCTGCAAATGTTGAGAACTCTTTTGGCAGTCTGAAGGGCAGATGGAGGTGCTTGTTAAAAAGAAAGCATGTTGTGTTCTGCATAACTTGCAGGACACTGCCATCCACTGTAGAGGCCAATGGGCAAGAAACACATAAAGGTCTGAAGTACATCATTAGCACTGTACGTGGGTTTAGGCCCCCGGCCTCTAAAGTACACCTGGTTTTACATTTTTATTCTTTCTGTTGTGATATAATAAATATTTCAAGACAGTGAGCAAGACAGTGTGTTGGAGTTAATCTGTTTTCAGATTTACACAAACAGCCACTAAGCACTTCTATTGGGTTCCACAACAATTTATCACAAAATACAAAGAGTACAGTAAACTAGAAGCGATCTGGGTAGTACTATTTAACATTTAAATATGGCAGTAGCATAAGTGTCAACTAGCAGCAATTTGTAGAATTATTATTGAATATTATAGATGCATGGGTGTAAAATATTAATGGTGGCACAGCAAACAAAAAACTAAATATAGCAATATTATACATAACTGTACATGGCTAATGTAACCCTTTCTTGAGAATGCCAACTTGCCTCCTTATCACTCTTTATGTGGCTCTCCTCAGCCTGATTCTTTCCTCAGTATAACAGTTGCATACTGGCTCTGCTGCAGGATGGCCCAGTTCGCATCGTCTATGTCCCCCAGCATGTTAAGAAAGTCTGTCTTTTCCTCTTTTCTAACAGCAGTTTTTAAAAACATCTTGTACTGAGTTATAATTTGATCAAGTTGTCAATGTTTAGGGATTATTAGAGACATACAAATGTTAACTAGCATGTCATTAATTATCATTTCTGAAATTTAATTGTAAATATTACTATTTCTGCTAGTTGGTTAGCGACGTGGCAAAAAAATACAACCGCTATTATAGGCCACTGTCCTCTATCATCCGCCGCATTACTAGTTCAGTTACGTTTCATTTCCTCATTATTTGCTTTACAAATGTCTGGTCACAGTTATACTTACGTGTTTACTAGAAATGTTTAGCTACCTCTCAAGCCTTCTGAAGAAGGAAAAAAGACAGATCACAGAAAATAGCCTACATGATGATGTCTGGTCTGTGACGCGAGTTCACTTTAAGGATTTGCAACTTCAATTATTTACCTCCACACATTATTTACCTCCACACTATTAAGTATTTACCTCCACACATCACTATAAAAAATAGGGGGTGGCCAATAATAGGAGGATGTTAGCTAGGCTAACATGATGTACCTGTAGCTAACTTTAGTTTTTGTCTAGAGGAACAATAACATGGCTTCCAGCGACGCCTTCCAGCGACGCCTTCCAGAAGGTCAAACCACTTGCTCAGAAGCGTCAGCCTCTGATGCTTCTGTTATTGTGTTCCTTGATCTTGTAATCTTGATTACATTTTTTAAGCTTCTCCCGGCACAGTTTGACGGTGTGAAAAATGGTTAGCTCACTTACCTTGAAAGGTATTTTCACGCACACCTTATAATTACGGATTGCCGTTTACAATTCCCCCTGTATTTGTTTCTAAGCATAAACACAGTGAGGTCTGGATTTGTCGTGGTCCATCTGTTGTTTGTGCGATTTCTTAATCAAAAGGTTATTCTGTTTGTAAGCATAATTAACTCCTAGTTCCTGGGTATAGTTTCTGGCGGTGGAAACACGGCTTATGTGGACAGTCAAATGGAATTCTTGGACATGGAACCAAGTCACGTATTTGCAAGTCCTCAGCAAGTCTCTAGTCTTCCCCTTCAAATCTCGACTCAAGTACCAAGAAATAATTGAGAAGTCACAGGAAAGTCCCAAGTTCCACAGCTCAGTTCATGTCAGGACACAAATCCTTCATTTTTGGGTTCAAATCTTCAAGTCAATGGTTAAGAAAATGTGTGTAAAACAGAGATGATCAAATATTTTTGTTGTTGGTGAATTCTTAAATTATACTTGAATATGTTGCCAGTTGTCTTTATTTAATTCAGTTAAAAACATGTTTTCATTGTAACATGAACCCAATCTAAGGATGAAAACAAAAATGCTATTCACTTTTAAAATACAATCCTAGGAGGTTGAAATTTCAGAATATTACCAGAAGTACTTAGCTAAAGAAATTAGATGCCATGGGAATCCCATTGGCAAATGTGAATAGAGGAATGTACTGAATAACCCTCCATGAATCAGACTGTTCCTAAATTCTTGAATAGAATCTAGTTTTCCCATCTCCCCATTCCATTAACATTATTTCAATAGTATCTCATTCTGACATTACCTCACGCTAGCTAGCTTGGCTCAGCACAGCTGTATTTTAATTCTTACCTTTGTGGGATTTCAGGTGTCTCAAAAAGATAAATGTTGAGGCTATCACAAGTCATTTTAGTTATACATGTTTTGCATACTGCTGATATTTTCCTCCCCACCATGACATAGTCCTCAAATCCAAACGTAATGAGCTTTAACTCCGATCCAGATGCCACGATAGTTAGTTTACAATCACGTTCAAATTGACCACCTAAAGTTTACAGCTGAATGTTTGGTTTAGTTTGAATAACATTGAGAAAAATCCAATTATTACACATTTCCACTAGAGAATTTTGTGTTGTTGTAGGTTCTACAGGCTGTCTCAGTCTCAGTGCTCCATTTTTCTACTGAGTCAATGGCATCATATCACCTTTGGTCGTTCCGAGTCTTTCCATTCTGAGGCTTTGCTTCCCTGTACTGTTCCTTGATTTTCTTTTATCAGGGTTCTGTTTCTTAGATCGGATGAAAACCATTACGAAAGCCTAAAGCAAACGATACACATCGCAATTCAAATAAAACAACATGCCGCGTTTTCACAGCACATATCGCGTCAATCCGCAAACCCTGCCCTAAGTCCGGGCCTGGCACCAAGTGAGAGCTGAGCTACTCAACCACGGCCAAGTGGCCGATTGGCTCTGGCTGGTGTCAGTGGAAACAGAAAATAAATATGGACTTTAGGGTAAAACACCAGTGTTTGGCACCAATGGAAACATTAAGTAAACTACGGTTGTGTTGTTCTCCACCCAGTGTAGGTGTGTTGAAAACATGCAACATTAAGTCTGTGAGAGTGGGTCAGCGTGAACAGGTTGAGAGGAGAAGATGGAGCAGGGCAAATCTGTACAATTCTCAAGCCATACAGCTCAAGTCTAAGTTAAGTCACATCTTATGCATCAAGTTAAAGTGGAGTTGCAAGAGTTTCCTCTTATCACCAAGTCAAGACTCAAGTCACAAAATATGAGACTCGAGTCATATTCAAGTCCAAGTCATGTGACTCTAGTCAACATCTCGGGGAGTGCTATAAGCCTATCAATGAGGAAACATGCCAAGACCAATGCACATGATGGGTCACTGAAGGGGTTCTCCATGCAGAGAAGAAGTTGGTGGCAGAGTAGACAAATAAAGGTGGGAACCATTGTTTTCAGGCATCCACTCTGGTCTATACGTGAAGGGGGGCATGTTTTTGTGCAATAATCTTCAAGGGAAGGAAAAGACATGGTTTTAATAAATCCTGCTTGATTTATGCAAGAGAAAAAAAATGTATGAATCTAAATGAGCCAATTAACCCCTCTCTCATTGACCATCCTGGTAAGAGTATGGTAAAGAAAATGTTTCAACATAAAGAAACAGACAGAAAATAAAGCCTGAAATGTGTTATGGCTGTTTTGCGCTATTTGCCTCCTGTGTGTGTCTTTGCATTCTGCACATTGGTGGCACGGAGAGATGATTGGGTCGATAAGGGTACTAGTTACACCTGTGATTGGGACCAGAGTGGTAGATAAAAGTGGCTCTCTCTTTTCTCCCAAGCACCTTTTTGTTTTTGATCTGTTTGATTAGGTTTAGTTTTACATCATATATTAATCCACACACCCCATTACACTCTTATGACAAATTTCACAGTTTTACACTCTTATAATGTTAATCGTTTTATGAACTCATTTGTTACTTTTTAAACATCCGTGTTTAAGGAGCCAGGCTGTGAGATACGTAGGTGAAAACATTTGGCCCAGGTCAGAAACAGGATGCTGAGGCAAAATACATTTTATTTTTCAGACTTTATACCTGTGTAAAAACACTTACTCCGTATTGTGTTCCTGGGCTAAATCTAAATTGTTAGCGAATTACATTGTAAACCCCCCTCAAAACAGGATTTCGAAATTGTATGAGAACATTGTCTAAACCAGCCTTTTATTCAATGGCCTATTTTGCTGTCTTAACATTTACTGTGAGTGTGTGCACTGTATATCCGTGTGTGTGTGCATATCCGTGAGTGTCTGAGTTCAGTTACATTTAGTCTAATCAGATTTTACAAGCCAATTTACCAGCACTTGATATAGTACACAGAACTATGAACAGTAAAGAGTGTGAGTATGCCAGATGTGATGGTGACATTACTCTCCCTTCATGGCAGTTTCTATTGACTGTTCTTTATTAAGTCATAGAGAGAGAGAGAAAAAAAGAGAAAGAAACAGTCAGGAAGACAGAGAGAAAAAAAAGGATGAGAGAAAGACAGAAAGAGAGATAGCAAGAGAGTATCTGCTTTAATTTAATCCCTGTATTGAGCATTCTGCATGTCCAAGCCACTGGGGCTCACCCTGCAATGAAAATCCCATTTGGTTACTGTGAGATTTAATCAGCCTGCATGAAATTACACCTACCGGAGTCAAATGGCTGACTGAGACCTAAAGGGATACCTCCATTACACAACACAAAGGAGATGTCTCTAGACGCTGATCAAAAATCTGCTTCGGTGTGTTGTGGCCCAGAGGTAAAGCTGCGGAATTAAGAAGTAAAAACATATCCTAGATCTGTGTGCATAGGGACAACATGAAATGGCATCCTCTGACCTCTAGGGATACCTCTATTAGTGAACAGAGATATGTTGACACTGATAGACTAATGATGAAGGTTAGGAATTGGGGCGCTGAACCAGATCCTACATCAAGCAAGCAAGCAAGTTTATTTATATAGCACAATTCATACATAGAAACAATTCAATGTGTTTACAGTGAAAATATAAATAATGCAATAGAATCAAAACAGTCAGATCCATCAGCAACAGATTGTTACATTTACAAAGAGGTTATTGCTCTGATAGCACCAGAACATGCATTACAATTGGTAAAATATAGCAAGATATACATTTAATAACAAAATAAATCAGGAAGAGGAATATAAAATACAGCATAATAATAAAACATAGAATAATCAAAAAGAAATAAAGAAAACATAGGAAGCTATACAAACTGTAAGACTTAAAGAGTGCTGTTATAAAAACATAGGAAGCAATAAGGCTCACAGTGTGGTTAAGTTTAAGAGCTCAGTCACAGGCACGTGAAAAGAGAAGTGTTTTTAGCCTGGATTAAAAAATTGACACGTTTGGTGAACGTCTAAGAACTTCTGGTAGTTTATTCCAGTTGTGTACAGCATAACTGCTAAACGCAGCTTCTCCATGTTAAGTTTGGACTCTGGGCTCTACTAGCTGACCAGAGTTCATGGATCGAAGAGCCCTGCTCGGTTTATATTCTTCAAACACATCAGAAATATATTCGGGTCCTAAACCATTCAGAGATTTATAAACTAGAAGCATCACTTTAAAGTCTATTCTGTAACTGACCGGAAGCCAATGCAAAGATTTAAGAACCGGAGTGATGTGCTCTGTCCTCTTGGTCCTGGTTAACATTCTAGCAGCTGCATTCTGAATGAGCTGCAGCTGTTTTACAGTCTTTTTGGGGAGTCCAGTTGAGGCCATTACAGTAGTCAACCTTACTAGAGATAAAAGAATGGATGAGCTTCTCTTGGTCTTTTTGGGACACCAGGCTTTTGATTCTGGATATATTTTTCAGATGGTAGAATGCTGTTTTGGTGACCGATTTGATGACTGTTAGACTCAGACCTCACATTTATCAGAACACCAAGATTACTGTGACGGCTGTGCCATCTGCTGCCAGTGCTCGCACTGCAGGAAGCAGGCTTCAGCGATCCACGTCACCGGCTTTCTGACACTACCGCCCATTTCAACAACTCATCACACCTTTTGTCTCGTTTAGCGCACCTGATCATCGTCCACAGTCATTTCCCCCAGTATATATGTTCCCTCTGCTCCCTTTGTCTTTGTGTGTTATTGTCTTGCCGTCGTGAGCATTGTTCAGCTCTTAATAAATGAACCGAACCACATCGACTCTGCAGTCCGCTTCTCCTGATTCCCCAAAGTTAGCTGACAATTACAGACTTGGTTTTAAGGGCCCGAGAATCCAGCTCTTTACTAATACTTGTTCTTGTTTTTTTGTTGCCAAACACAATAATCTCATTTTGGTTCATCCAAGTATTTATGTGCTCTATACAGTGACACAGAGAGTCTATTGAGCTGTTGTCATAGGGTTCGAGAGCCATATATATATTTGTGTATCATCGGCATAGCTGTGGTAGTTACTGTTGTTGTTCTGTAGAATTTGGCCCAGAGGTAGCAAATAGAGATTGAACAGAAGCGGTCAGAGAACTGATCCCTATGGAACTCCGCATGTCATATGAATCTGATAGGGTGGCTGACTACCTATGGTGACAAAGTAACTCCGGCCATCTAGATAAGATCTGAACCAATCAAGGACTGTCCCAGAAAGTCCCACCCAATTTTCCAGCCTATCTATAAGTGTTCTATGATCTACAGTGTCAAAGGCTGCACTGAGAACTAGAACCGTTATTTTATCAGAATCAGTATTCAGCCCTATATAATTTAAAACTTTAATCAGGGCCGTTTCAGTACTGTGGTGAGGTCGGAAGCCTGACTGAAATTTGTCAAAGAGACCTCTTGAGATCACAAAATCGCTGAGCTGATTGAATACAACCTTCTCAATGATCTTTGCGATTAAAAGGGAGATTAGAAACAGGTCTAAAGTTGTTCATTTTAGATGCATCCAGTGATCTCTTTTTTAATAGGGGCGTAATGGCAGCTGTTCTTAGAGATGTTGGGAAAATGCCTGATTGTAGGGAGCTATTAACTATTTGCTGCAGGTCTATTGTTAAGTTCAAAATTGTTTTTAAAAAGTCTGATTGCAGTGTGTCGAGACAACGTGTCGAAGCTTTAAGAAGTCGAACTGTTTCTTCTAGGGATTGAAGTAAATTGTAGTAACATAATAACCAAGTTATGTCTTGGTGGTCGTAGTGATGGTACAGTGTCCTTTTTAGACTGTGCAGTGTCCGTCTAATACTTTTAATTTTTTCACAAACGAAACACGCAAATTCATTACATTTCACAGTGGACATGAGTTCTAATGCTATCTGCATTATTGGGTTCGTAAGATTCCCGAAAAATGTTGCTGTCTTGCTCTGCGTAACTCATTGTTGAAGCTACCAAGGCTTTGTTTATAGATGTCATAGTGAATTTTAAGTTTAGTTTTCCTCCACTTACGTTCTGCTTTCCTTCATTCTATTTTCAGGGTGCTTACCATCATGGTGGTTCTCCATGGTGTTTTCTGTTTGCTCATAGTTTCTTTACCTTCACCAGTGCAACAAGATCCATGACATTCAATATTTTTACATTATAATTATCAAGGAGTACATCAACTGACTCAGCGCTTATTGTTGGAGAGATAGCTATGGTTTCCATAAACTGAGCATTGGTACTCTCATTAATGTACCTTTTCTTAACAGAAACAGAGTTTAGTGGAACATTCACATTTAAAGTGATTTAAAAAAGACACAGAAATGATCAGACAGGGCCATGTCTTTAACCACGACTGAGGAAATATTGAGACCTTTTTAGATAACCAGATCTAGAATGTGGCCTTGAGTGTGTGTACGCTCTTTCACATGCTGAGTGAGATCAAAAGTGTCAAGTAGTGCAACAATTTATTTGGCATTATTGTCCGTACTATTATCTATGTGGATGTTAATATCCCCTTTAATAATAAACAAGTTATAATCAACTGATATGACAGAAAGTAGTTCTGTAAAATCATCTGTAAAATCCTCCAAAAAACTATTTTGGGGGTACCCTTCAATGTAAAACAGAGGTATTCAAAAGAAGTAAAATTACCTAGTGTATTTTCTTTGCACTGGAATGTATCTTTGAATAAGGCAGCCACTCCACCTCCTTTCCTACCATTACGACACGTATTCATATAGCAAGATTTTTCAGGTGCTGTCTCGTTAAGAATAGTAGCACTACAATCTTCAGTAAGCCACGTTTCAGTGAGTAACATAGAATCTAGGTTGTAAGATATTATAATGTCATTTACCAAGAATGATTTGTTGGCGAGAGATCTGATATTAAGTAAAGCCAGCTTAATAGATATAATAGGGGTTTCTGGGCTAGTAGATTGACGTGTGACAGTTAACAGATTAACAAGTTTACTTTATAAGTTGCATGGACACGATTCCTTCTATTTCTAATCAACACAGGAATGGAGATAGGGATACTGGGTCCTAGCTTGTACTCAAAACAGTCGGCCTTGCTATTTTCACTATAGCAGGGACCCGAAGCACATCATCTACTATATTCTGTGCTCTGTGGAAATAAAGGACAAGGTTGTTGACGATGTGGCAGTTGTCTAAGCAATCATTTTAAAACGGGGGAAGAGATGGGGCATAGGGAGTGTGGTGGAGGGGGAGTGAGGGAGGGGGAGTGTGGTGGAGGGGATGATTGGAGTGGTTGTGCCCCCACTTGGGACAAAGACAACTTCTCAAAGCATTGGGTGATTTTAGTTAGAGGGTCGGGGGGGGATACTTTGTCTATGAGTTCTACTTATCTTGTTTGGACATGGCATTCCAAGAGCGTGACGTATGTTGGCAACAAGCAGCAGCCATCCCATAATGTGTGGATTAACACCATCAGGTCTAAAGCGTTTTTTACAGAAAAATATTGAAATTGTCAATAAACCTTATTCCGTGGTTGAGGCACGCCGATGTCAGCCACGTATTCAGCCCAAGGAGTCTGCTAAAAGATTCAATTCCTTTCCCCAAGGTTGGAATGGGGCCTGAGATGAAAACATGTTGTTGAAAGTTGTGTATTTTCCTCGAGGAGTGTCGAAAAATCCCTTTTCAGGTTCTCGGAGCCTGTTTTCCTTTGTAGAATGTCAAAAGACCCAGTGTGGATAATAATCTGCATGTTGCTTGGATGTGTAGAGAGAATAACTGGCAGCATTTCCGTTAGCTCTTTGATGTGTCAGCCATGGTTAGGATTTCAGTCTTTGCCAATCTGATATGCTTGGTTATGTCATCCCCAATCAAGGTAGCATCAGGTTTATAGTTTGCCACGCTTCTTCTTTCTCTCGTCCTGTCAGTGGTTTTGAGGCTATTTCTTGTATTTTGCTTCCCTGAGTTCATTTACACACATTTAATTCCAAGTCAGTGGACTGTACCTGTTTTGCAGTGAGTTCAGGTGGTGGATTGAGGGTCGGTGCTCTCTTATTTGATTTCTTGCTGGAGTTGATGACTTCGGTCTAGCCCGGGTGCTGCGCCAGTGAAATGTCATTGGGAAAGGCTGGTTTGAAAGCCTCTGCGGTTAATCCAGTAGCGTTAGCACATGTCCAAGGGAGAGTGTCAGCCAGGTCCGTGGCAGAGTGGTAATCCCATGTATATCTGTGTCTGTCCGTTAGCATTTAGTAGCTTGACCCCTAGAGTTGCTGCTACAGAGTTAATGAATTGTTCACGCTCACGTATTTCAAGCTTTGTTATCGTCTCATTCATTCGCCCCCTTCTGAAATTGCTTTGATCTATTCACCAGTTTTGACAGCGTTCTGTCTAGTACAGGGAACTGCTTAGAGCTCTCTAACATTGAGTTAGCCTGTTGTGCTATGTTAGCGTTAGCATTTGTTGATTCACCTACGGGACAAGACCAACAGTCCCACCGGAAAAGCGATCGGGTGACTAAATCTTCTAAGCGGTTGAACCGTTCCTCCAACAGCGGTCTTAGCTCCTCCATTGGAAAAATATACTCCAAAATGAGGTCCTCTTTTAAACATTTTCTTAAAATTGTAAAAACATGAATAAAAGAAATACAGAACAAAAATGAAACAACGGTAACACGTTAAGAAAACTAAAAGTAGGAAAAGAAAGACTGGCAGGAATCAGGAGTAGCGTTAAGCGACTAACAGGCATGAAAGCAGGAAGATCTTTGGATAAGACATCAGTGCCTAGAGGTAATGGAGAGAGGAAAGTGGAGAGTGTGAGAACAGGTTCATTTAAAAATATTATTTTACATTCCAAAACCTAGGTGCTTGCTAGTGCTTAGGTGTCTTGACTATGTACTATACGTTTTAGAACATCAAATAAACATACATTGTTAATAACACATATTGAGCAAAATAATACTCTTCCCGATAGAAATAAAATGTGTTAACTTTGTAATTATTGGAGAACATGTAAGAACTATGGAGGATCAACATTCTGGACTCATGCTGAAAAAAGATTCTCCCCTGACTACCGGTTGCATTAATTTTGTTCATGGATCAAAAATTGACAGAATCAAACACATTAATTGACGGATTATGAAATGGAGACATTCATACTAACCGGCTTTCATTGTCTACATAAACCAGCATGTGTCTAATTTTTTCAGTGGCCACTTCTAGCATTTCACCATTTTAACATTAACTGTTTAAGTGTGTGCCTGTGTTCAATTGCATTCAGTCCAATCAGCGTTTACAAACCATTATACGAGCTCTTACTCATAAAGGCAGTCAAGAACAATGTGAGAGATGTGATGGTGTTTTTTCTCTCTCCAGTTTGTATTCACTGTTTCTATTTACAGAGGGGTAGAGAGGAAGAGAGAGAGCAGATAGGGTTAGGGAAAGAGAGATTTAAAGTGCCATTTGGGAAAAGCATATGATCCATCTCATTGTCCATCATGGAAGACAACACGGTGGGAGTTCATCACATTGGATGTTGTATTTAAATGTTGTGTCTGTCTTCGTACCAGTGTACATAAGTCATGGGTGAAACAACAGATTTCCCATTTGAGACAGTAAATACATTGATTTATTGACTGATTGGATGTAAGTACATGTTCCTGTGTGTGTACATGAACTTCCATGTGTTTGTTTGTATGCATGGGACTGCACAACGAGCCCTTCCTGCTCCAGCATTTTTCTGGTGGTCCCTCAGGGTGGCATGCCACATACACAAATATATAAACAAACATGTACATAAACACATACACAAGCAGTGACTATCTCAAAAAGCAACAAAATCACAGAGAAGTGAGCAGCATATCACATCAGCACAGAGCAGCCCACCGTGGCCAGAGAGGTCAAGGAGTGAGTCCTGCACATGGATAATTCCTTTTCTGTAGGTGAGAGAATACTTTCTGCCAGAGACAGAGAGTGTTGGAGTATGGTTGTGTGTGTGTGTGTGTGTGTGTGTGTGTGTGTGTGTGTGTGTGTG
>JACXGJ010007539.1:0-30179 GCA_016801105.1 Esox niger | reverse complement strand
TTTCTCTGATCTGTATCCATCTCTGTATTACTGTTTCTCTGATCTGCATCCATCTCTGTGTTACTGTTTGTCTGATCTGTATCCATCTCTGTATTACTGTTTCTCTGATCTGCATCCATCTCTGTATTACTGTTTGTCTGATCTGTATCCATCTCTGTGTTACTGTTTGTCTGATCTGTATCCATCTCTGTATTACTGTTTCTCTGATCTGCATCCATCTCTGTATTACTGTTTGTCTGATCTGTATCCATCTCTGTATTACTGTTTGTCTGATCTGTATCCATCTCTGTATCCGTGTATCTCAGATCTTGATCCACCTCTGTATTGCTGTTTCTCTGATCTCTGTCCATCTCTGTGTCGCTGTGTCTCTGTTTCATGGTATTTCTGATCTTTATCTATCTCTGTATTGCTGTTTCTCTGATCTGTATCCTGCTCTGATCGTTATCTCTGTATTGCTGTTTCTCTGATCTGTATCCATCTCTGTATCTCTGAATCTCATTGGTATTGATGTGTCCCTCCCTAGCACTCCCTCTTTCTCTCTCACTGACTCCCCCCGTCATTTAACCCCTCCCCGATGTTGAATGCATACAAACATTATTTACTCAAACGTGTTATTCAGCAGCAGGGCAGTGGTCTCTGAGATGTAATTAAAACAAACCATATTGATCACTTTTGGTGGGACGGCGGAGTGTATTGCATAATAGAAATAACTGTCTGCATGAATAAGTGGCACTAAGTTGATTTATAACAGGAGTCCTAATACCTGGAGGATAAATCATTGATGGCCATGTTCCTATTGAGTTATGAAAAACACTTCGCATAAGGGAATAATGAACCTTACGCCACTGTCGTCCTCTGAGTGTGTGTGTGTGTGTTGGTACTAATTACTGCCTCTATGTCATCCCTTTGTATGGTAAATTCCTAGCAAAGCGGTGTGTATCTGAGCCTGCGAGGAAAGCGTTATTGTTAGGCTGATACGAGTTGATTGTGATACATTTTACGTCCATTACATGTATTTAAGAGCAGCACCACAGTGGGGTGATGTCGATCACAGCAGGACTACACCGTGTGTATCTCTGTGTGTTTGTGTTGTTCCACAGTGGCAGTGGAAAATCTTAAGAGCGGGCCTTATGATTTTCTATATTGTTGTCAGTGTTCCCTCTTGTATAAGTAGTATAAACACTGTGAAACCGACAGACAGATAGATTGACAGACTGACACACACTGTGCCTATAAAGGAAGGGAAGGTTTTTAGCAGGACACAGAAACAGCCATTACCCTGAGCTGTAAAGTGTTGCCTCTATGGTGCCCTGGCAGATCCCATATCCCCCTGAAGCAGTGTGTGTGATGAAGCCGGATCCAAAGTGAGTGTGTGTGTGTGCGTGTGTGTGTGTGTGTGTGTGTGCATCGGGAGCAGGTGATTTCAGCACATCAGATAAAGCACAGGGAGGAGAGGACAAACACTGCTGGGGAAATCACACATCACAGCACTCACATAGCAGAAACCTCTGAAGTGCTTTGAGTGGTTTGTGTGAATGCAATCACACACAAACACACACACACACACACACACACACACACGCATGCATGCATGGACACACGCACGCACGCACACACACACACATACACACAGTAGCAAAACATTCACACACACCCTCAATGATCCAAACACCTCAACTAACAACCTTTCATCACAGTCCAAGTGAGAAGATTCTTCAGCCACAGAAAACAGTCAGAAAAGGTATTTGAAACAGTCAGGAAAGGTATTTGAAACCAGTCAGGAAAGGAATTTGAAAACAGTCAGGACAGGTATTTGAATAAAGTCAGGACAGGTATTTGAAAACAGTCAGGACAGGTATTTGAAAACAGTCAGGAAAGGCATTTGAAAACAGTCAGGGAAGGTATTTGAAAACAGTCAGGGAAGGTATTTGAAAACAGTCAGGAAAAATATTTGAAAACAGTCAGGGAAGGTATTTGAAAACAGTCAGGAAAGGTATTTGAAACCAGTCATAAAGGTATTTGAAACCAGTCAGGAAAGGTATTTGAAACCAGTCAGGAAAGGTATTTGAAACCAGTCAGGAAAGGTATTTGAAACCAGTCAGGAAAGGTATTTGAAAACAGTCAGGAAAGGTATTTGAAACCAGTCAGGAAAGGTATTTGAAACCAGTCAGGAAAGGTATTTCCATTTGACGGTGACAGCAAATAATTGAGTTTAAACCAGGATCTGAATCTAATCTAAACTTCATGTATAGAAAGAGATGTGCACAAGCATGGCTGTACACACGTAGGGTGCACACATGCAGGACATACTGAATTGTAAAGGGGTGTCATCTGTTTCTCTCATCCGCTCCTTTGATTGCTAATTGAATATGGGGCACAAACTCAATTTCAGCCAAACAAAAAGTGTATTGACAAACAACCACCGATCTGTCTTTTTACATTATGCAATGTCATATAGTTGACAGCTGTGCAAATATAGTGGTGAATTGAACCAAATGAAATAAATGACTCATGTTTTCTAGGTGACAGCGTGGTCATAATAAAATGCAGGTGTGTAATTTCCCATCGGCCTGCTGTCTAAATAGACACTCGACATGCCCTAAGACTTTGACTTGACTTCCTATGCACCGTTATTTTAAGAAGGAGATATACTGTATGTCTATGAATGCGACAGTTGTTAAAAGCTTTCTCAGACATACCCACCCCTGCCATCCGGTGTAATAATAACAATAATCCTCTTCTTAAAAGGATGCACAGACCTATTGTCTTACAGGATGAAAGGCGAGGCGGTATGACGATTTGGATTTCTGCAGACAAACCCACTTCATAACCACCTGTCATCCTTTTGATGTTTGATTTGTTCTCATCACGCATATATAAAGACAACACACACACACACAATGAAAGGACAGTCAGGGCACAAACACAGAGCAAACGCACACACTCAACACCCGATACCAAGCGATTATAATAATATCCGACCGCCAGATGTCAATAGGGTGTTTCGGTCCATATCAGTCCATGAAAGGGATACGGGACAGAGGGACAGACTAAGATGTGGAGGGACGCTCTACAGAAAGCGGATCCTCCTTGGCAATTCGTCACATCAATTAGGAACTCTACTCCAGGAACGGGATTATGAGGTTGGTAAAGTGATGGACAGGTCAAAGCTGTGGCCAGGAAAAGCTATCATTCCTGAAACGTTTAACGTTTGGCGTTTCCAGCAGGGGATGTTCAAGTCAGAGAACTCTGAGCTCTCTGATGAGAATCAGATTTGTCATTTGTTATTGGATGACCTTTAAAAATGTTTTATCATAACTTCCCAGAAACGTCTGATAGTACACATGGTAATATGCAGCCCCAATAAAGGCCTTGCACTTATAACAGTGTTGATGTTTTGGGCTAATATTAGGTAGGTAGCTAATATTTGTAACAGAGATGTGATTGTACCTGGGGCCTTTACGGGTATTACATGGAGTAATCTGAAACTGGAGAGGAATGCCGTGCAGAGGGCTCATAATGAAGATGACTGCGGACGTTATCACTCTGAACTAGGCCCCTGGTGGGCTTTATGGTGCCCAGAGCGGCTGAGGCATCGCTGAAATGGGAGCCCTACAGGGTACAGAAGTACAGTAGATGCACGACTTGGGCTGATTTCCTGAGTATCTTCAATCATGTCCCTGACCACCTTTTCTGATCACGCTATGAATGATTAATCTTTGATGTATAAACATGCACATGAATGGACTTCAAGAAAATTCAACAACAGTAGAAAGAGCTCAGCAACATCAGAAAAACCTCACCGGCATTAGAAAGACCTCACAGATAGTAGGACAATCTCACCAACTGTCACAAGGCTGGTAGTAGAATGACACAGGCGCAGAGACGTGGCGATGGTAATCCATTTTACTTTATTAAAATAAAAGAAACCAAACTGAAAGCAGCTTACCGTGACTTGGGTATAGGCTACAGAGCAACAACAAACCATAATGATCCACCCAGAGTGTGGACCAACATTCACCTAAATGTGTTCCCCAATTGGAGGCAACGATCTGAACCTGCCTCCAATTGGGGAGACCAAACTTAAATAGAGATGGCTAGAGGCATCTCTTTTTGTCCTGTCCTGACTATGGCCCCAGCTCAGTGCAGAGATGGCTAGGGGCATAGCCAGGACGTGACACCAACAGTAGATATGCATATTAAATAGCAATATTTGTAAAAAAAAAAAAAAAGAACATCAAAGGGAAAGTGTTGATGTCCTTGAAACTGGGAAATGTAGTGTACGAGCTTTCTGGGACATTCGGGAGGCAACTGGTTGGGCCTCCCTTCACGCCCACCCATACCCCCCCCACGCCCCACACACACACAGCGGTATTCACCTGCCTTACTTGAAGGCTTATCAGGGTGAACATAGATTAGGACAGGGGTCTCCCTAAGGTAACTTCCAAAATTGAGAACTAATGGCCTGTTTTGTTCAGGCCCACACAGACGGAGAGGAAGAGTAGCCAATATTGCATGAAGAGCCTGGAGGCACAGCCTAGCCAACGCCAGAAGCCGCCTACGTTTCTTTGCTCTGTTTCTCTACTGTGAGTTGAGTTTGTAATAAAAAGCCTCTGGGCATTGTACTCTCTGCCCATCTCTGTGTCCTTGCTCTGCCTTCTGCCTTACAATATAAAGTATGCATTGAATTCTACTATGAAAAGAATAAATATGTGTGACATTTGGGGATCTAAAGCATACTTGATATTCTCAAAGTCAAATAATAGAAAATGAATGTTCAATTTTGAATGAAATGCACAAATCAACAATTATTTATTTCAATAGCACCTCCTGTGACATCTGCTGTGTCCATAATGTGATTCCTAAGTTGCACATTTCCTCATATTTGTGACGTTCTGTTCGTTACTGTTTTGGTTTTGAATGTAGCTCTGTCATGTTTGGGTGTGTAACTGAGGATTGAAAAGACAGTGGGTGGGATATATTAGGCATCAAGTGAACATTGTGTCCTGAAAGTGTATGTGTTAGAAGCAGCAAAAATGGGAAAGGGTTAAGATCTGAGCAACTTTGAGCCAAATTGGGATGGCAAGACGACTGGGTCAGAGCATCTCCAGAACTGCCCCTCATAGGGTTTTCCCAGTCTGCAGTGATCAGTACCTATCAAGAGTGGTCATAGCCGGCCAAGGCTCATTGATACATGTGGGTAGCGAAGGCTGACCCATGTCATCCGATCCAACAGACAAGCTACAGCAGCTGAAAATGCTGAAAAAGTCCAATTTAGCAGCAGACCAGTCAGGGTGATGAACCCGGTCCTCTGCCGAACCCACCTACAGTGCGAGTATCAGAACTGGACCACGGAGTAATGGAAGAAGGTGGCCTGGTCTGATGAATCACGTTTCCTTGTACATCACATGGATGGCCGGGTGCGTGCACATCGCTCACCTGGAGGACACATGGCACCAGGATGCACCATGGGAAGGAGGCAAGCCAGATCTCAATCCAATCGAGCATCTGTGGGATGTGCTGGACAAACCTTGAACCTTAGAGGACATAAAGGACCTGCTGCTAATGTCTTTGTGCCAGATACCACAGCACACATTCAGAGGTCTAGTGGAGTCCATGTCATGTTATGGCTGATCTGTGTATTTCCTTTACACTCTGCTTTCAGCTGAGAAGGTGAAAAGCAAAACAGTCAACTGGAGTGTTCTCTCCATATTTTCCCCAGTGTAATCATCTTTCCTCTGTTAGTCATATATTTCCCTGTGCCGTGCATCCTGGTCTGTTTGTTCTTATCCCAGGAGTGTTATTAGTGTAAGACAAAGACAGATAAAATGACTATTGGCCTCAGTGCACCGCTCATCACCTCTCCTCTAGAAAACTCTTCAGTCACTACTAAAACAGGCTCGTAATATGCACACACACACACACACACACACACACACACACACACACACACACACACACACGCACACACACACGGACACACATACACACACATGCAAGCATGCATGCACAAGATGAGGATTAAATGGTGGATAAATAAGATTGGATGTAGGCTCCATTTACACAAGAAGCCCTATTCAGGTTTTAAAAAAAAAACATGCATAGGTAAAAATGCAATATAAAAAGATCAGAATAAGGCTGCTTATGTAAGGGTAACATACCAGAATAATGTCTATAAATAAATAATGATGCTTTGCTTAATAATATGATATTACACCTTCCTCCATACACACACAAACCACACCTTTTAGCAACCCATACACTATGCCATGTAAGAAACAGCTCTGTCCTGCATTATGAGTAATCTGGGATGTTTCTGGAGATGTGAGTTGCTCTCAGCTGTAGAGACATTTATGAATCAATGCCTTAGTGGGCTGTAGAGAAGCAGGTTTACAGCTGATCTATCTACCTGAAACACTAGCTAGCTTATTTAGGCAGATGATGAACTCAGTACAAGTGTGTATGTCTATCTCTTTGGTGGTATAGGAATTCATTACACTCAAATACAACACTAGATTGTCTCCGGAAATGGGTAAACTAGCACATTTTGTAGCACTGGATTATTTTTCTTACCTTGAGTGAAAAATAAGTATATTTAAAGAGCCTACTTAAAACATATATTTCATTAAAGTAAGTGTAAGTGATACATACAGTGGGGCAAAAGAGTATTTAGTCAGCCACCAATTGTGCAAGTTTTAATTTTCATCATAGGTACACTTCAACTATGAGAGACAAAATGAGAAAAAAAAAATCCAGAAAATCACATTGTAGGATTTTTAATGGTCATGTTCCATGTTGTTTACACGGTAAATCTAATCTAAATCAATAAAAAGCTTTCACTGGTCATGTTTCCCTGTACAGACAACGCATGCAACAGACAAATGTTGTGTGCCAGGATGTCTACATGTAACATATTATGTTTGCTAATGTATGAGTAAACATCTATCTTGGCGTTGTAAGATCAGATCTATTTTTCATGAATTGAGTCCCTCTGAAAAACTCCACCACATGTCTACCTTCAAATGGCCCCTCTGAAGCTCATGTGCTCCACAGAGAATGCAGCTATCAAAACCTTCTAACAGGCATCAGTACATAGGATAGGGCTCATTTGAAATGATATGACGTAGGACAGGAGGAGGGATTGAACTATACATCGACATCCAGGTGCAAGATCTTGGACAAAGGAATTCCAGCCTCTATTATGCTTCACTACCTTCTGAAGGAGAACCAAGCCCACAGCTGCTCCATTTTCCAACTGGGAAACTCACTGTTGCTACCAGAGACCATCAGATGTTACCGTAACAGCAGACATTCAGCCAGACACAAGCAAATATACATTTAATTCCCACCAATGAGGGGCAATTTGTTTTGCATTATAATTCGACCATGTGATGTATAATTCAAAGAAACTGTATCCAGTATCCAGTAAATCTGAATGTAGCATCCAGCACCACAGGTCTGTAAGTCAATGCCAAGGTTTTCCCCCTGATACAAATGGTGCTGTTGCTTATCACTTGTGCGGGTATATTCCGATACCGCGTTGGTAAGATGATCCCACTGAACGTTTGTTAGATTGAAATTGTTGAGTTTTTTTCAGCATCTATGTCAGATTTTAATGAATAACAGATCGAGTTCCTGGCAAGTGACAATGGAAGAAATTTATCAAAATATCCAATCAAAGGGTTAAAGGTGTGAAAATATATACAGTAAGTATCAACACATTTTGCAGCTGTTACGGTTAAAAATAAGCTGTGATTTGTCAAATGCTCTGGGCAATGACATGATGTTAACGATGAAAGGACATTTATAGATTCACAAAGCGTGTATTGATGTTATGGGAGTCCCCTGGTGTGAAGTAGAGCTTTGGCTTTCATGCATTCCCCATGATTTATAAGGCATTAATTGGATGTAGCTCTGATCACTGGGGGGTGAGGAGAGAGAAAAGGAAGGGATGGAGGGAGGGAGTAAAGGAGGGATGGAGGGAGGGAGGTTGAGGCAGTGGATAGGTCTCCAACCCTCTCCAAAACAGGTCCATCTTACTCATTGAGTAGAGTAAGATGGAGTGAGAGCATACAGAAGAGAGGGAGAAAAACTGAGAAATGATTCCGTAACTAAAAAACATAAGCAGACTAGACTGAAATGGTGGGTAGGAGTCAAATCTGAAACCACAAGAGGCCCTGAACAAACATATCAGAATCCTCATTATTCACTTAGAACATTACACATGCTCACAATTTTATTTGAAATTCATTGCAACTGAGTTATTGAAATCTCCAACCATTTAAAATGTATCATGTCATCTTGTAATTATGGACATTCCTAAAAATGTTTTTCCCCAGTAACTTTTCCCTACTGTCTATCAGTATTCACAGTAAGGTAAGAGTTAATAAACAATCCTAATGCTTCCGAATCTGGTTCCTCAGTCATATATTTCTATTTTCTTTGTTTGTGATCTTCATCTAACAATTATACCCCAAAAAATAGATATTCTGTGTACATATTCATCATTAAATTACATCAGAATAAAGAAAATACATTCCACTTTTAATAGTTCATCTGGCACTTTAATTGAGCTGCCAAAAAAACATTTTTCCAGTCTTTGTTTATATTTCATATTGCATCTGCTATTTCATCAATTAATCAATCAAATGTATTTACAAAGCCCCTTTTACATCAGCAGATGTCACAAAGTACTTTTACAAAACATCCAGCCTCAAACATCAAGGAGCAAACAACAACGGTATTTTTCAGTGGTTAGGAAAAGCTCGAAATTTAGGAAGAAACCTAGAGAGGAACCAGGCTCAGAGGGGTGACCAGTCTTCACCAGGCTGTGACTCCGGATGATTTTAGTGCCAGCTGAAATCGTCAGCTATTGTTTTGATTTAAAACACAACTTGGAGGATTTTGGACACGGACAGCAATCAATATTTCAAGCCTGGTACTCTGGAGGTGTGGGCCAAGACTTCTTTAAAACAGGGAAATAAAAAAAAAATCTAAAATGCATTTTTTAGATCTACAAGGATTTATAGTAGAGAAGGAGAACTGACGCCACTCCCCCAGCACAATAATATAGCAGCGTAAGACCTTGGGGCTGAGACAGGGAGGCCCCGGACAGCGCCCAACAGGCAGGAAATCAATCCACCCACATTGCCAAGCGTCACCCAATGGGACACTCCTCAACCGCAACTACCCTGAAATGAGAACTGTGTATTGCCAGCAGAGTTCAACCCAATTGCACGATGTGTGCAACATGTAATGTAGGTATGTATAGCAGGATCATTTCAGCGAGGTTTGAGTAAACTTATTAGGAGTAGACAGACTCACTTTAATAGTAACTGCTCCATCAACTCAAAAATTACATACCTCGTCTGTAAAATTAGGTTTGGCATTCTTTTTCTCAGATTCAGGCAAACGCCCTACAAAGTGTTTCCGTTTCTATTTGCAGTAAATCAGGTAAAGGTAATAAGTTAAAGTTCACATATCAAATGAGTGGGCCAAACAGACCAGGGTAACATGCTGGATATTAATTACAGATATTGTGTTACGGTTTGCTTTGTTTTAAAAAGCCAATAGTGGCTAAACAAGGCTGGAGTAATAGCAGTGTTGTTTCTGTTAATTAGTAGTTGAGAGCCTGGGGTTTCACCAGATTTTGTTCACCAGACTTTGCAAAAAATATTTTAAAAAATGCATTTACTTGTTATGCAAGCTATTTATAAATAGGTAGTTAGAGCTCAAGCTGCTGGAGACCCATGTTACAGTATATCTACTGTAGATGCAGCGCAGGGAAATGAACACACTTTGAGTGTGTGCAGTGCGGCTATTTGATATGCATCCTTTTGACATGTTTGTTGATATTGTTCAACAACAATTTATGGAACAATATGAAATAGCACTTGTTTTCCTGTAAGCATGGAGCGATGTTTAGTTCAGCGAGATATTGTGTAGGTCACTTCGGCTCTTATACTCAGCAGGTAACAGATTAAACAGAGTAGAACTGGAAAACAAAGTGCTTACGTGTAGCTGGAGAGACCATGTACTGTACTTAACAGTTGCCCACCTGCTGGTCTGTTCTCTAACGAGTCCGTTCACCTCCAGCTTTGTAATAACAATGGTAGTCATTTTGGCTAATTTCTACAGCAACAGTATTTACCTTATCTAAGGATGGATACCAACACTTTTGTGGGTTTGGTGACTATTGTGTTTTCAAAAACACTAGCCTAACACTGCAATTCAGGAATTATGTCCCTACAAAACAAAAATACGGAGACACTTTTATGACATTATGGAATAATATGATTGTATGTCTCACTGGAAGTTTAATGTGCCTAGATAATGAGAAGAACAGATTCCCTCTGTAGCTCACACTCAGGACTGTGGAATGTTTAAATTGACCGTTTGGAATTGCGGTTCTTGTGGCGATGTGATCTGTGAGAGGTAGACACACCCTTCAATGTACATAACCACTAGCAACCATCTGTACAGTGAGAACATTATGGAATGATCTTTTAACAGGACAGCTCTGGTGGATTTTTCTAATAAATACTGAATGAGTTTTCTCCATTAATTTGTACGGGTTCCCTATTGTTTTATCACTATACATAACCGCTAAATTCTTACAACTGAATGCGACACAGGTAAGATACAACCTCTTAAGCCATTGCACATTTCAGCAAACATCCTCAAGTCCCCAGGAGGTATTTGTCTAGTTTTTATCATTACCCATTGTAATTACTGTTATGCCCACCAAGAAGCCCATCTAGGTCCTGTTTCGTGAACCACTGATCAGTCACAACTTTCATCATTTGGCATTGTTAGGAAGATCGGCACAAATATTGCTTTGTGGCCCACTGTCATGGTGTCTTATTCATTTGTAAGTTTATTCTTATGCAAAATATAATTATACAACATGTTTCTCCCTGGGATTTGATCTCATAACATCTCATGGATCTTATTCCATTCTTGCTGGTAGAACACCATGTCTGTGTCAATGACTGATTTAACCTTTGTCTCTAAGTAATGCTCAGCTATATTGAAATAGATTTAACTAAGAATGATGATAGTTATTGCAGTGTTTAAGGAGTGACATTAAAGGAGAACAAACCACATAGACCAGGCATGGGCAACTGGTGGTCTGCGGAAAGCATGCCTTCCCCCCTTTGTGTGGCCCTCAGATGAATATAGAAAAAAGTATATATACACAAAATGAATCATTGAAAATAATATATAGATCATGTTTGACCTCAGTTGTGTTGTAAAGTTAGTATTGTAACCAAAATATATGCTGGAAACAAAATATGAAATAGACTTTAAATCAATTCTTGCATTTATACATATTAAACAGTCATTTCAGGATCTCAGGTAACTGATGTGATGTCTTTCTGAGTTTAGCTGAGAGTGTGCTGATGTTTGAGCCATGAAACACTTGATGATACCTATTACAGAAGTCTATGTACAAACCAAAATATCCAAGTATTGAAAACACCCAAAAAACCTATAAGGGTTCAATAACATGTCTGTGAACACGTTGATTCCTGGGAGGGATGAATAAAGTGGGAAAATGGCACATTGATCAGTATTTTAAAATGGATGAGATATATACATTAATTAGCATCAGACCTAGAGTACTTTAATGCATTTGTTAATAATTAGGCTACATACGATACACGGACGTGTGTGCGTTCCCAGTTAATCTGCGGCCCCCTGATGACCGGTACATCATTTCTGTGGCCCCCACCACCATCCAAGACTGTTTTGAAAACAGAGGCTCTAATTGCTGAAATAATTATGTAATTTTCCAGTGCAGAAAAGATGCACTGGATAGTAAGTCATTATTGTGTTATTTATTTTCAAAGATTGCTGGGAAAAGTTGGCTAAAGTAATCAGGTGGACTGTAACAGAATTGACAGTTCATCTTAACATAACCACCCATTCTTATGTGACAGAAAGAATGCCAGTATTTTGATTGCAACTGAAGGTCAACTAAGCTTCATAATAACCATTTATTTTGCTATTTCTAGTGAATCTATGAATAACAAATTGTAATGTATGAATAAAAATACTTCGACATGTCCAACAAAAAGAGCTGAATAAGCTGCGGTGGAAACAAACTTTTAGATATTCAGTGTTTGTTTCGAGATTAATATTCGGTAAGAAATATGTTCACCATATTAAGGAGTGTTCAGTTCACGATACAGGGTTGGTTAATAAACTTAAAATGGAGGATGTAAATGAAGCACAAATTAAAACTATTAAACATATTATAATATTAAGCAATGGTAATAAACACAGATGCCCTATCTTAATTTGAGAAATAATACAGAGTAAATGTGGATTGGGAAGTGGATTTTAATGTGTGGAATATTTGCAGAAGGCCGGATGTATTTCACACTAGTGCAAATCAAGCCTGACATATTAAGTTTGAAATAACAAACTTTAGAAACCATTTTTTTACCTAGATTAATGCACTTTAATAATGTACTACTCATTGGTTGTGAAAGGAAATGAATGAAGAAATGTAAGAAAAAGAAAGTGTTTTAAAGATGTCAGACGGATCTACAGAGGAATTGCAGCCCTTTTCCAAGGTTGTATTCATATAGGAGGAAATCTGTTCATTTAAATTCTTGTCGGGTTTATATTTAAGGGCACTTGAAATAATAGAGCAGGCTTTTAAATTCAATATGTGTGATCAGTGTCCTATTAAAATAACAAAGGAAAGTGTGTCCATAGGTGGGCCAGTGTTCCAAGCAGACGTATCAGATGAACTGGTCCTGGATGGTGCAAATCTGACCGATGCTCTTTCAGTACAATTCTCTGTTCGCTACCACTTACCACTTTCCTGTTCAATAAAAGCATATTAATGCCTGCAAAAAATATAGATCTAAAACTAACACAGGAGTGCAAAGGCACTCAATTCTTGGTGAGACCTAGTAACTGTTATAAAAAAAGGTGAATGGTCAGTTGGAAGTTAGTCAGACTTTCTGTGTTCAATAAAGATTGCATGAAACTATTTACAATTTGTGTCTTCAAGCATTCAGATATCTTTTAAAGTGTCTGGTGCAGCAAACTGGTGCTAACGCCTGAAGCTAGTATTTACTCAGTGGGAAAGACAGACTTGTATAAATGAGTGTTGATATTGGCTGTTGCAGTGGACAGCTGAATCACAGTAAAAACACTGCTTGAAGCTACACTAAGCTAATAGCCTTATCTAATCAGCAGATATCTCATTAATACTGTGTACTCTTTACTCCTTTAGTAAATAAAAAACTCATCAAATCTCATCACTGCCGCCTGGAATAACTCACCATATGTTATTTAGACACAAAGCTGATTTTTTAAAATTATATTTACATAGTTGTTTTATCTATTTAATTGATCTTTGAGTGTTTGTCTGGTTTTCTTTGTTAATCGTTTTGTGATTCCAAGCCTTGCTGTTAGCCGGGAGTAGGACAGTAAAACACGTACGCATGCAAACACGCATGCAATCGAATACACATGCACACACACGCGCGCACGGACAGCACAAGCAACCTTCAAAAGTGTTGTCATACAAACTGTATGAGTCCACAAGAGTACGTCCATAACTTCCCTCATAGCTAAACATATCCTGCCTGCTGTTCTTTTTACATTATTAAGAGAAACACAGCGATGAGGGACTGACTGACTGACTGGGGACTGGCAGGCTGCTTTTCATGCTGGTAGCATTGCCATAGGCTGCAAAAATGAATCAGCTACCGAGAAATGTTAAAACTAGAGGAGTAATATTAAAAATAGAGTGCAGGTCCTTTCCCTCCCTTCTCTCGCCATCCCTCACACTCCTCCAGTTCTGTTCCATTGATGTGGAATTCATTCCATTGCAAGCCCTTCTTCAAACACACACACACTGCTCATGCATGAATATAGGGTTATGGCCCGCTGTTAAAAGGTTCAATGGCTCCATGTGATCAATTCCAATTAAATATCAAATAGCCGGTTCTATTGTTCGCTCCTGACTGCATTAAACCGTTATTTTGCCAGGTAAGTTGACTGAGAAAACGTTCCCATTTACAGCAACGACCTGGAAAATGGATACAGACAGAAGAGAGAGGATGAATGAGTCAGTTGGAAACAGGAAAGCCTAGGAGGATGTGATGGTCTGGGTACCATATTGAAAATCTAATGTGGACAGGATATCCGTGTAAGCGCCCCAATTTTTAAGGGCAAGATAGAAAGGTATGAGAAAGTATTGTATGTAACTGGTGTGAGGTGGCTAAACCGGTTACATCACTTTCCCTGAGACCTTGAAGCAGTTTCTTTGCTTTTCAAGGGCTGCTGCGTTTGTGGTGCAAAGGGTTACCTTGCTTCACGGGTGAAGGTTGCTGATAGTTTCCCTCCCAGGAAAGAGACAAGAAGAGGTGGGGAGGCGGGAGTGTTACATTGATGCTGTTGACCTGCATCACCCGGTTGGGTTCTGCAGGAGGAGGAGGTCGCAGTGTGCTGAGTATAACTGGTGTAAAATGGCTAGCCAGTTAGAGTTGCGTGCTGGTTGCATTTGAATCGGTGACGGCAGCGGCTCAGAGACCTTGAAGTGCTTGTTTTGCAAGGGCATCTCCCTTTGTGAAGCTGCAGTAACGTCTCTCTTTGGTTGGGGCAAGCTGAAGGATGGAAGCAAATCTGAAATATACATTGAGCTCCTGTAAAGTGTCCACAGTATTGCAGTCAGTCGCCTTGACTAAAATCTAACGTCACGTTTTTACCCTATTTCAGGATTGTAGTTCTCTTAGCTCCAGTTGTTCTTAAGTCCCAGCCTTGGCTCTCAGAGTACTGCTTGTTTTCGTTGATTTCAAGGTATAGAACTGGGAGAGATAGAGTAACATATATAAAGAAAGACTGGAAAAGAGATAACATATACAGTAACATACAGATAGAGTGAAAGAGAGAGAGGGCGATAAAGGCATATACAATACATACTGAGGAGATATGGGAACAGAGAGTAAGAGAGACAGAGGGACGGAGGCAGGAACAGAGAGAGACACAAAGGAATAGAGAGGGATAGAGCAAGAGAGAGAAACAGGGAGATTGAGAAGAACAAAGAAAAAGGGAGAGAAAAGGATACATTGTTGAATGTTGCTGGAGTCAATTGTCTAGTGTTTGTTTGGTGTCTCCCTCTACAGTCCCAGTAATAGTAATTGTGTATAATTCCCGGCTTGCATCATTACTCCCCATTCCTCCTGACAGACTGTGGTTAGAAGACTGAGCCACGTGGCATTGCAGAAAGGTTAGACAATGACCCAACACACCTGGCACACCTAATGAAATAAGCTTCATGCACAGCGCACATTACTTTCAGTCGTCCTAGAAAAGCCTCATGTGTTTACAGCCTTTACATTTTCACCCAGTCAAGGACATCCACAAACCCCTTCTTTGATATGGCTTCATTCCATCCACCTAAAACACCTCTCTCTCTCTCTCTCTCTCTCTCTCTCTCTCTCTCTCTCTCTCTCTCTCTCTCTCTCTTTCTCTCTCTCTCTCTCTCTCTCTCATTTCACACCCTGTCACTCCTGCTGCACTCTCCTTTCCCATCCCCCACATGCTAGCCTGATAGGGTGCTAATGAATCAGTGAATTCCAATCCCCCAGGCTGTCCTGACCTCTGACCTCTGGGGTCAGGAGTTAACGTCGCGGTAATCACTCAGCACAACACTCAGCAGGATAATCCATCATGCTGCACTAGACCACACCATTAAACCACATCAGAAAGCAGGGGGGCAGCAGGCAACACAGCACTCACAGCAAATGACAGGTAACTGCTAGGTCGCTAGGTAGAACCCCAGTCCGGCTAGTTGGCTAATCTGTTGTTCTGTCCCTCAGCAAGGCGGGCTGCCCTTTATTTTCTCAAACTATCTCTGTAACTGACAATGCACGCTCAGTCGGCTAACCAGGTTAAAGAAGGCTTGCAGAATGCGTGTATGCACTTTCATCAAATTAAAATATTTGCTTAATCTGAGCATTGATAATATTAGGGACATAACTGTGAGAAAGTTAACTGTCTCAAGATTACATTTTGCGCTTGGCATCTTCTTCATTTTTTTGAGTAAACTCTCACAGTACGCTTACATATATTTATTTCTTTTCTGTTCTTTTTTTCTTACTTTCAACAAAAACCTCTCTTAAGTCTTTCCTTTCAGCTCCCAAAAGAACTGTCAGCTTTAACAAAGACCGAGAGGTTTTATTTGAAGGAAGCTACATTTGCAGAGTGAACGGTCCTTTCTAAAATTATCAGGTTCTTTTATATCGCAGCTGTGAAGAATTCATGCTCATGTTTAATTTGTGAAGGACCGTTAACGAACGCCCGGGTAACAAATGTCTCCTCCAGCTACCTGAGGATTAATAAGAGTTCACCAGGTGGTCTAAGGGCTTTTTATAACATCGATATGGCTATTTAAACACCTTTGTCTGTCTGTCTTTCTGCTTACCAGTCAGCCCGCAGGCCAACCCATCCCCTCCCAGACGCAATGCATTGTAATACAGTGTGAGGTCATAACTATTCCAGCCATTAGCTAACAGTAAAGTCAGCCACAACACATTTCAAACTCTCAGGAGTGGGAAAAGAGCAAATGCATATATCTAGCTAACAGCAATCAAGTCCATCCGTGGTGGGGTGGCAAAGTCTGAGCCCAGAACCGGTGGACCAGACCGGTCCTCTCATTCTCCCTCAAAACACCTGTCCCCCAAATGGATACATCAATCCTTATTTCACACGCCGTCACTCCCCTGCACTCAGGTGCCTCAGTAAACCACGACTCGTTCGCCATTTCTACCACAAGAATTACCATTTGCCTCTCAGAGTTGAACAGAGGTAGACTACAACAAACAGTAGCTTGTGGTAAGACAAAACCAGAATAAGTAAGAGGGATGGTGGATGGACCGTCAAATCAAAGTGTAGAAGAGAGTCTAAAACCTACAAGGCGTGGCGGGTTTTTCTCGAATCGGGTCAGAATGAGACAATGTGAGAACAGTGCAACATGGAAGGAGTTGAGGTGAGAAACACTCACACACAGAGTTTGGTTCATTTTCTTTAATTGCTTTTATAAAAGAACTAGAACATTTCGATATGCTCTCCTTGGCCTGGGTTAGGGTTATATGCACTCCTACTCAAGTAATTTCAGGAAATATTTTACATCTTACAAAATCACCTCGATTACATAAATGATTTATAGCCTAATCTTGAATGAACACCACAGCAAATTGAAGCATGTTATTGTTCTTGTCATGCGAGGGATCAAGGGGACTGGATTCATGAATTTGAGACAGCCTCCTGAACACACCACAAGTGCAGACTGACCACAGCTGAACGCTGAGAGAGAAATGGAAAAAAAGAACTAAATTTGCCCTAATCTACAACTTATTACACTAGTGCAAAAACACAAACACAGACGTTGAAAACCATACAGAGGACAATAATCAACTGGCACTTATCCATCACACGGCGGAACCGTTCAGACACACACCTCTCCTCTCCTTCAGGCCGTTCCCTGTTTCCTCTGGTCCTTCATTCCAACTCTGGTGGTTGGCTGCATCTCGGACACGCACCAACACCTTCATTACCCCTCTCTCACGTGTACGGGGTTCAGATAATTCCTTGCCACTCAGGGTTTACGCCGCTGGATAAATTCCACATCATACCGTATATGACCGTTACACTTGCAGATTACTCTTTCTGTTTTGCAGGTTGCTAGCAGCATGGCAGCAAATAGAATTACTTGGACTTGACCCTGTACAACGACCCCGGACATTTCAGCTCCTTTGAAATGTCAACGATAGTGAGATTTCTTACATGCAGCGCCACACCGACCTGGGGATGTTTGACATGGAGAAAAAAGATCACTCAGGATTCTCGCGCCAGCTCGTTCATAAAGGTCACCAGTGCCCAGTCCTTGTATTTATAGGATACGTGAGATGACATGTCCTACCGTCGCAATTTATCTATGGTTGAGCATTTACTGCTAACTACCGTAGACCTTTGACTAGAGAGCTCACCCTAAGAGCCTTTATTAATGAAAGGTAGGAAGGAGGAAAAGATGTGAATACCGAAGGGTACGCGTTCCAGGTCCCATTTCAGATACTCAATACATTTCTATTCATAAGGTCCTACACTTAGAACCTCCAAACAGAATGAGAGGAGGATTTTTCTCTGTTGAGTATATGAAACACTTGTGATTTTAGTGTAAGCTGAGGCTACAATGTTGTCAACAAATTGGTTTGCTGTTTCCTATTACTATTGCAAAAACGCTTCCATTTGACAGCATGTACTAATCAATTCAACCTTTTGCTCGCTCCACTTGTTTGGTCATTGACATTTAGTAAGCTAAACTATCTATTAACTCTAATTGATTTCATCAGTGGAACAATTCTCTTTCTTGGCAAAGGGAAAAAACATGTCGGGAAGGTAATTTGCTTGTCAACAGGTCAATTGCATGTATTTGGGTAAAATAGATACATAACCAAATAATCAGCCTGAAAGAATAACAATAATCTGTCAAGCATGAATAATATATATTTTAAATCAATGGTAAAATAATCGTTCTATTTTTGCTGTCAGAGTTTACCATGAGGGGTATTACAATCTAATTAACAGTATTTTCACCTAAGTAATTTTTTTCAGTACACACACACACACACACACACACACACACACACAGACACACACACATTTGTTGTTCTATCCTTATGGGGACCTGAGACCTCACCTTGACACAGATCCCTGTTCCTTAGCCCTAACCCGAAACCTTACTGAAACTTCAAGAACCTAAGTTTATACTTGAACGTAAATAGCAAAACATGAACACTAGGTTTTGTCGGAACTTCACAGTCACTCACACACACACACACACACACACACACACACACACACCAGCAGCACTTTGCCTAATAGAGTAAGAGCAGGAGTCAGCATTCTGGTGGTGGACTGTAGCCGCATGGTTGGTCTTACTGATGAATACTGGGTTAGGGCAACAGTAACACTAAAGACCTTTACTACACACACATACACACAAACCCACACAATACAAATCCTATTTTCCCAAAAATGTTACACAAAATCTCAACCCTAACTTTACCCAAAAAACCTTCAAACCTAAATCTAATCCCTGACCCTCAACGTCAATTGTGCATTTTACCACAAACCAAACCATAGCCCTAACTCTGAACTGTAGACACACACCTCCCCTTAATCTGTAATCTGCTAGGAAGTACAGACATGTACTGTATACGCAAACACACATGCAAACATCGAGCACCGACCTGAATCTTATCGACCTTCCTTATCTAATTACGGATGATTATAGTCTCAGCAATCTGTACTGTTAAAAGAAAATGTCTTTGTTCTGCCTCTTGTCTTACTTCACTCCCCACTAGATGGTTGTATATGAAATTATGTTAGCAAATAAATTTAGGCCTCAGGCCTACACCGTCATAAAAGCAACTTAAGCAATTGCTTGAATAGCTTTGTTCCATGAGTTAGAGGGAAGTTCAGGAAAACAAATAGATTTAAAATGTAAATGTTTCTTCATTCGAAATGTGGCCCATGGTAAGGTAACTGCATAAACAAATTAAAAGACACATTTCACTTTTATTTACACATGTACGTCTTTGCTATTAATATGGTAACTTGAAATTGAAATTGAGCTAATGTCGAACTCACAGTCTAAATGGTACTATGTAGCATGTAGTGTACTATTGTACATAAATACCGAAAACAATTGTAAGCATATCTAATCTATTATTCTTTGGTCTTTGTGTAACCAATATGGCCGTTCTAGTTGATATGATTTAGGGAGTCGAGGTAATCAATGTCCCCTACTCCGACCGTCATCATCAATACAGGCTAGGGAGGGTGATTAAAAGCTCCAGATGTTGGATATCAGAATGCTCCCCTAAGCACAGTAGATCATAATTAAGTCCACTTCATTCCATCCAACCCAATTAAATCACAGAGAGAGGAAGCGGTGTACAAATCAGTCGAACAGTGTAAAGACAATATCTACACCCTGCTGGGAGACTTGAAAATACTCATTTGGGGTTCTAAGAAAATGACACACTGGATGTTTTTAGCATGATTTGTATGAGGATTCAGATGCGCCTTAAAAAGAGAGAACAAGTGCTTTCAGATAATAGTCCCTGGATTACAAAAGGGACAGAAAACAACATCTGAGAACTACGAGAAAAGGTTATGTTCTGGAAACTGTGAGAAATCCAGATATTAAGTTCAAGTTCAACAGACAAATAAAAGAAGCACAAGGGGCTACAAAAATAACGAAAGCCAATATCAGGATGGAAACATAAAGTATGCCGAGACAACGAGCTCTTTCTGGAAAATGAACCTTACTGGGTCCAATGTCCAAACAGCAGGGCTTTGAGATTGCAGAGAGTCTGAACTCTTTCTATGGTCTGTTCGGTTTAATCTAGACTTTGATATTAACAACGTGACATTATCAAAACCCATCTTGAACGAGAGAAATACTTTGAATGTGCAACGATGGCACGTGCAAACATCTCAAGGCATTCATGCATCTTTCCAGTGTCCCCTATACATGTGTTCAATAAACACCACTGTGTTAATGTGAGATGTGATTGCAATAAAACAGTTAATAAAGAACACGACACAGAAAACAAGCCTCGTTCGTCTTCCCCGGCCTAACATCCATTAGTCTGACTATGCCATTAAACAAACATAATGTACTCAACCAACCCCAGCACCGCCCCGCCATGGCTCGGGAAAGTAGGAATTAACATCAACATGGAAATCATACATAATGAATATGAACATTTGCTATCTACAAGTCTCCCAGAGCTGTGTTTTAATTTGTCTCTTCACTGGTGGGAGGAAGACGTGGAGTTTGAGGTGAAGTGAGGAGAGGAGAGGGGCTGTCGTGATAAGTGGCAGTGGGTTTTAATATGGTTACTTTCCTACACATTGCTACAGCCAGAAACAGAGGTTCAGAGGTGAAATTCATGAATAAACATTCATATTAAAACAATCTGTGTACTTAAATACGTACATCAAATCATGCCAGATATCCTACTTTTAGCACTCATTAAATGTACAATTCAAAGATCTGTCTGGTGGGACAACGAGGGGATGTAACAGCTTCTTCTTATCATAGTGATGCTGTTCATTAGTGTTGACACAGAGCAGTAACTTGCTAACTAATTTGCGAAAGACTCACAAACTTCGGTGCCATTACTTTGAACTCATTAATGAGGATTTGTTTTCTAACTGATACCTAAAGAAAGCCTTCTTAGCATATTTACCTGTCCAGATAAAATACAAACTAGATTGAATGCTAAGGCCTGCTGTTGGTAGTGTTCAGACAAGCAGCCCACTCAGAAAGTGTCTAATCCTAACACTTTCTAACCTACCCCCACAAGGACAGGCACATTAAGAACAACGAAGAACACATGCATGTGCTTACAAAAACAGTATGTCAATTTCCAATGGCTAAATCTGATTCAAATGAACGGGCAACACAGTCGAGACGTGCTAATGTCAAGAGGCCAGTCAAAGCAGCCTCTGTCAAATGTGTGTAAGTGTCGTCAATGTCGGACAAGACGATACATATGTAACAGGTGCTTGACCAACAACACGGGGGGGGTCTTCCACAAATGCATCTGAACAACTAAAGCTATTGGCCCAATCTGTATCAGTTTGTGTCCATCTGAGCTTTGCTCCTGTCATGTTGTACAGATTATTCAGCCTGTCCATTCTGTGCTGACAATAAAGCCTGAAACAAGGTCTGTCGTTTTCTATTGGGTGTCCTTCTGAATCACAGAAAGTTGTCATTAGTCTTGACAAATATAGATCCACAAACAAACAAGCATGCTTTCCATATTTCCATTTTTCTTGTGGGGACATGAAATCAAACCTTTACCCAAAAATCCATGTTCCCCATCCTGTAGCATGTTCCTCAACCCCAATAACCTAAATGTTATGCCTAAACTTAACCCAACCTCAAACTCCTTACACTAAACCTTACCATAAATGCCTATACTTAAAACTAAACCCAGTTCTAACATAATACCCATTACCTTTCAAACCTGTAAACCTCTAAGCGAGAATTTGCATTTATTCTACTAGGGACCATTTGGTCAGATTTGACTATTTGTGTGTCCCTCCATGAACACATAGCCCTGGATCACACAGAGACAACATTCATAACAACAGATCCTTCATCGAGACACAGGCAAATGCTAATGGAAGCAACAAAAATGAGCCCTTCAAAGCTGTTGATTGATTGTCTGGTACATAAGGATCATATATTAAATCCCCCCCTTGCCACACACACACAGAGGAACCAATAAAGTATGTTATATTTTCCTCAGATTCCACTGAATTTCTCTAGAGTGAATGTCGGCCCATTTCGGGCATCCTCAACTCACACTCATCACTGCTAGTTGGACCTCAGGCCACTGCAGTTCCAACTGCCTGAACAACAATACGACAAATCTCGCTCAGGGCTCTAAGCTAGAGGCGGCTCCGGATAACTGTGATCATAAATTATTAACGGTTAAGTTTATAACTCAATTATGTCCACTTTGAAGTAAAGGTAAACATCGTTTGTTACGCTGACATTTAGGCTTTACATATCAAGTGGTCTAAGGTTTCAAACAGAAATAACTTAGTCATTAATTCTGAGTGGTTAGATGTAAGGCTTAAACAAAAATATTGCCTACAGCGGTGCAATTGAACATGCAACCATTGGATCTGTAGCTCACAGCTCCATTCTCTGCACCACGCCCATCCCACAAGCCTCAGCCAGCCTACTGGACTGTAATTGCACCATTGCCTCGAGGCCATTTTTAAAGGCATATGTCAATGCCTTGGGGACCAGGAAAAAGGTCTGATTTTACATGCAAACGCACAAACAAACACACACACGCACACGCACATACACACACACACACGCCTTATAAAATCAATCCCCCACTATTAACCAATGGGGGTTTACATCACAATTTGTCTTGGTAGTGTTGTTTGCCTGGAAGGAACGGCTTTGATAGGTTTACCATCACAAAAACAAACATACTGCAGCAACTGATCTGATGTTTTGACAAGTCCACTGCCCTCCATCGCCATTCTTAGAAATATGTTTGCGTGTGTGACAGGTCTGTAGAGGAAGCGGCATAAGTTCGGCGCTAGGCCGGACACATAACTCATCTGACACTTTCGTAGTCGAGGTGACAGGCAGGAGACAGGCCAATACTAGCCGTTAATGACTTCCCTTGGTCCATCGTACACACATACACACACACACACACACACACACACCCTAACATGCTGTATGCCAGTTTGTAGCAAAATCTGAATTGCCTTTATTTGTCTAGTACATTCACATACTCTAAAAAGGTGTTGCCATATTCCAGGCACTGTTTAGGACAGTATATTAAACACAATTTATAATAATTTAGTCTGAGTGGTTAAGTTAGGTTTAAGTTTTGGAAAGGATACAAAATCTACAATGATTATATAACAATGCTTTTGACCTCCTCTAAAACCTCAGTGAAAATATATGGATTGTGTACTCTACTAGAACATGGACACAATAAGACAATGCTTTCAGCCTGGACAAGGAAGCACAAGCAAACCACAGAATCATCCTTTTATCGTTGACACTTTCATCTATGATGATGATAGGGAATAATTAATGAACCTGTCCGCTGAAGTGGGTTTAAAGAAATGCATGGCACATAGCCATGCATGCATGCATATAAGCAGACACACACACACACACACACACACACACACACACACACACACATATATAGACTCACACTTGAACACATATACATTGACTGTACATTTACAGAATAAAAGGTCTTCCCTTCAGTCAGCTTCAGCTCTAGCATTACACAACTGTTGTTGAAGTTGCAAAAAACGATGTGCCTCACTGAATATTTCGAATAAAATGGACAATGTCGGATCATAATTACAAACTTTCTTTTTGTTGCCCCATTCAAGACCTTTTTTAATCAAGACATTGTCCATTTTATAGACAGTTCTGTTTAGTAGAACCCAGTAGAAGCTAGCAGGGACCAGCACTGTCTACTAGGGTTCCAGAGTCCAGCATGCCAGCATGGAGTCACAAAAATGTTTAGTAGAGTCCAGTAGAACCTAGAAGAGACAAGGAGAACCTGAATATGGTTCATTTCCAATGGAGGTGTCACAAATGTAGGTAGGAAGGAGCCAGTCGCAGGAGATTCGGACAAAAAACAACTTTTATAAGCTCATGGAACAGTGTACACAGTGCGTAAAGGAACTGCGTACCACGCAATGAGTAGAACACACTCAAAAGTTCCTGCGTACAAGGCAGCCTGTACCAATCAATGCACGTCACATTAATTACCTAAGCACAAGGACAAGGGGAGCAGAGGGGATAGTTATACACACAATGATTATGGGATTGGAAACAGGTGTGCAGAATGACAAGACAACAACAATCCGAGTTTGGATAATGGAAAAGGGGGCTGTGGCAGCTAGTGGACAGGTGACGTCGAACACTGGAGCCGCTACGGGCCAGAAGGAGGAGCTGGTACAGAGGGAGACATGACAGAAGGAGACAAAACCACGTTAGGACATGTGTGACCCACAACTAGCCTTGTTGAATCTTGTATGTATTCCATTGCCATTGAGTTGGAAAAGAGCTTGGTTTAAATCTACTGGTGACCGGAAGTATTGAGAGCAATATAATTGTGATACTCAGTGACACCATGACAGTCATTTTCCTTCATGGAGGATGGAACCATGCTGGGAAAGCTTTCAGAGATATTTCAGATTTTGGTTTGAGGCGGCAGAGGAGAGTAAAGAGAATAGACAGCTCAGAAGAGAAAGAAAAATACACAACATCTGTAACAAACAATACAGGGAGGGTATCGCTTTAGCTGGTTGAAAGCTTAGCTTATGATGAGACAGAAATGCACAATAGGGGTAGCATTACGAGAATCTGTTAGAAGTGTATATACTTTGAAATGTCAGTTAACAATATGAAGTCCCATTAGATGGGCAGTACAGTGTTTAACAGTAGGTTGAATTCAAGTTTGATGGTTAACACTAGGTGCGCCAAATACGAGAATTGCCGTTTGCATTTGTAATTTAAATAAAACGGCCATTTTGAAAGCTCCACCCTCCTCCCATGACTTCTCCTAATCAGATGTAATCATATTGTTCCATTGTCAGAATTCCAAACTCACACGAGGGAAAGCAATTTAGAGACTATTTGCCTGTTTATTTACCCTGTTATCAGACATAAATCGCCAATAGCCCACAGCACTTACTGTTTGTACCCAAAAGGTACCCAGGCACTAATCATCCATCAATGAATGACCTTCCAGATGAATGATCAGAGCTACGGTTCAATTTGAATGTACTTAAAAATGAAATACAAGATTTCCATGACCATTCAAGACATCTTTGTGGCCCTTGCTGGCTAGCCAAGATGCATGTGATGGTGCTCCATCACATACCTGGATGCATGTGATGGAGCATTGTCCTGCATGAGGATCGTGGCTTTCTTGAATGCTGAGGACTTCTTCCTGTACCACAGTTTGAAAAAAGTATCTTCCAGAAACTGGCAGGAGGATTGGGAGTTGAGTTTCAGTCCATCTTCAACCCGAAAAGGTCCAATTACTTCATCCTTAACTCTTATAGCAGCCCATACCAGTACCCCTCCTCCACCTGGCTGGCGCCACACTGAAGTGGTGCCATGTGTCCATTAGTGATCCAGCCACGGGCCCATTCTGTTCAATCAAGAGACACTCTCATTTCATCTGTCCAAAAAAAACATAGAAAAATCTGTCTTCTGGATAATGCATCTGCCCAGTCTATATAGTGCATTTCAAATTGTAGTCAGTGGTAGACGTGTTTCAGCCTTCTTGATCTTGGCTATGTCTCTGGGCACTTGACAACTTGTACTTCTAGACACTCCAGGTAGGTTGCAGTTCAGGAATATGATGGTATATAATGGGTTTCTGGAAGCTTTTACCATTAATTTGCGTCTTTTCTTCTCATGCGCTTTTTAGACCCCAGTTTATTTTTCACAACAAAATCTTTGATATTAGGGATTACGCCTTAACAGTTTAGCTATTTCAAGATTGCATCTGAGTGCACACCTTGATATTAGGGGTTATTCGCTGTTGCCACATCCACCCTCATTACGCCAATACATTTTACCTGAAAATTATTCAATCCAATGAGCATTCAAGTTTAAGTGGTTTGGAGTTGGAAAATGTGCATAGAAATGATGATACGATCAGAATACTCACTTGCCTAATAATTGTGCAGGCAGTGTATAGTCTGATGACGACCCAGTAGATGAACTGATGCTGTGGCTGGATGGCAATACTGTGGAGGAGGATGTGTATGTTAATAGAGACGATTCCTATGCTAATGACGAGCAACGGTGTTCGTCTCTGGCTGTTAATGTTCATTTGAAAGGCCTGGCGGTCCTAGTGTTAAAACATGTCAAATGAACACAAATATTTATATGACTATATATATATATATATATATATATATATATATATATATATATATATATATATATATATATATATTTATATATATATATATATTTATATAGTCAATGAACAGTAATTTTAACACACATTCACAATGCCTTTGGTGTAATGGAAAAAGTATAAGAAGCAGATGTATAGTGTTTTGCAGTGGCCTCCAGAAGTATTAGGACAGTAAAGTCAAATCTCCCAATTTTGCTGAACACTCAAGGCATATGTATAGGCACGACAATGAATATGAGGCAGAAGTACAGAGACACATTTTCTTTCTGTCTGTTTCAACACTTATGTTTTACCTACTAAGAATAAGAGCAATGTGATATAATATTTCCATACAGACTCCAGACAAAACCTGAGCGAAGCGAGTGTGAGTGCAATACAGTTCTCACACCATGGTGCTTTGCCAACGGTATCACACCTTCTCATGCCAAGGCCAGAGTGGGATCAATCAAATCCCCAAACCAACCACACCCGTGATGCAAGTATGGAATGTATTGGGTCAGAATATGATCATCTGAATCTCAGTAACCGTTTTATGCATACATTCAGAGACAGTCTTTTTGAATGATGTTTATGAACATAATGTTTATGAACCCTACCGTGACAATAAACCCTCCACAGATTACATTACTAACCCCTGATGAAGACCACAACATTACATTACATAACAATCAACAGACCGGTTTACCAACTGGAGAATGTACCTTTTGAACCTGGGGGCTCAGGGGTAAAAGCACACTGTTAATCAGAGGGATAGAGCTTGGTTGTCGCTGCTTGTAACGCTTCCTCTGAGTCCTTACGTTCAGGAATGACTTCTGAAAAGTATATTTCTATAATGTGAAGTTGAATATCCAGGTTAACATCAAACATGTACTGGCAATGAAGATTGGCATCCATGACTGGTTAAATTCACATTCATCCATTGTCTGAGCACGTTATACGTCTGAGTACGTCATGACAGGTGTGGCGGAAGTTGATAAAACATCATGTGGACTTGTTTTGGGGCCAATAAAACGTTCACCTTGCTACTGTAAAGTAAAATTAGTAGCTGACTGCAGGAATATCCTCTGGAGCTATTGCAAAAAAAACAAATGTTCATTTCATCGCTCACCTTCAATGGCCACTTGCACTAAAGAGGAGTCCTTTTCGCGAATGATTCACATTTTCCACTGTGCGGTGTAGATGGTAGACAGCACGCGTGGGATGCTGTTTTCTGATGTTAATGTTGTCAACAGAGTGGCCCATTGTGGTGGTGTTATGGTGTGGGAAGGCATGAACTACGGCTTACAATCACATTAGCATTGTAACTATGGCAATCTGAAGGTACAGTGATTCAGTTCTCAGATCCAGAGGTCCTTTATGGTGCCATTCAGCATGGGCCATCGCCTTGTGTTTCTGTATGCCGATTCCCTTATTCAAATTATCTCTGACCAACCGACCAACCGCGCATCTGTATTGGCAGTCTAATGAAATCCACTGATATATTACCTTCTTGCTATTGGATGAATGGCCATACATGAACTATAACTTTTGAAATTGTTGCTCATTGCGTTTATATTTTTGTCGTGTGATCATGGGCTGCACGTGTTCAGTATATCGTTAGCGAGACAGCAGAGACGAGAGAGGCTGAACATCGTTAAGTAACTAATGACAACACTGCCATCTGTAATTTTAGTGACTAAGGCCCGCGGGCCGAATCCGGCCAGTGAGCCGATTCAATCCGGCCCACTTTAGGTTTGAGAATAAAACAACATACTTTTGGGAGGATTAAAATACCCTCCAGGCCATCCGTGAACATCTAAAACTAGATTAAAAGTTTGCACAAACGATTATGGACCTCAAAATATTTAAACAACAGCCATTTTATGGCCTGAAAATCGATTTTGACAACTGGTTTTGGTGTTCACGTTCCGTTTCCCATCTTCTCAGCATGCAAGCATCTCACACAAACATCAACAACACCCCCACATGTGTGGAAGACAAGCAAGCGCGGGCGCACGTATGCACAGAAACACACACACACACACAATGACTTGTTTTATGGCCTCTAAACCAAGGTTATATTACTGTAGAACGAGTGATGCAGTAGCCTGTGGGGAGAACTGTGAATTCGCTACAATGGGACAACAGATTGTAATATGAATGGAAATAAAAGCCAGTATTCCACTATTCCTCTTTATTTCTCCTGAACGCTACAGGAGCCAGAAGAAACACTGCTAGCGATGTCATCTTATTTCATGCTTCCCAACGTATGGAAGACCCATCTCAATGCAGCAGGCTGATGACGAATTCAAATGCAAAAGGACTATCTCGTTTATTTGCCTTCAAAGCGTTGTTTAATTTGTCGCCTCCTGGGTATGGGAAATGTGCCCAAAAGCTCAGATCTGTAGAAGTGGTGAAACTGAGGAAATGTTAGTGGAAAATCATTCATGTTGAAAAGAGAAAACGGAGAGTAAAGACAAGTGTGGTACTACCTGGAGCACTCACACACACACCCAACCATCCCCCCATCCACCCACGCAACCCACCCACACACACACACACACACACACACACACACACAAAATACCTGAAGCTTAAACCACCCTAGAGACACATCCTGTAAAAGATAAATTCTACCTCCTATCATAAGCCTCTAGTCCCAGTGGGCACACCGACAAAGACAGAGCTTTTATCTCATTACAGCCTCCATAAAGCCTTTAATTGTTTACCAAGAGATTTAAGAAGAAGCCATTTCATGGTTTATTGTCTTCAATCTCTCTATCACTCTTTTCACTCACGTGTTTTCTCATCAAACCCCTCTTGGCTGCCTCTCCCTTTCTTCCTTCCCCTTTCTTTCCTTCTCAGAGCAGTGATCCTCTGTATTTCCTTCAATATCTCCCACCTCTGAGTTCCCTCCACCTCTCTCCATTTATTACTTCAATATCTCTAATCATTCCTCACCGATTCCCCTCCTCTTCCTCCACACTATTTCATTATCCACTTGTCTTCTCTTTTTCCTTTTTGCAGTGTCTTACCATCTCTCAACTCCTTGGCTCTGGAGTAGTGGAATGGCTCCCAAGGTACTAATTGCTCTGAAACTTTTTAATAAAACACACACACTCCTTCACACAAAGATGCATACCCGCATGTACGCATGGATGCACACACACGGCCATCTATGAAGGTCTTAATTACAGTTCGTCAGTGGTTCAATTATCAATCACCTGCTGGTCCCTTAGGTCCTGTTCCACTGGTGATGGATCACTGGGGACTAGAACTGGAATCATTTAGACACTCACACACACACACACACACACATAACAATGCGGTCATCCATAAAATGCGGTCATCTGTAACCAGTGGTCATCTGTAACCAGCGGTCATCTGTAACATGCGGTCATCTGTAACCTGCGGTCATCTATTAAATGTGGTAATCTATAACATGTGGTTATCTGCAACATGCAGTCATCTATAACATAAGGTCATCTATTAAATGCGTTCATCTATTAAATCCGGTCATCTATTAAATGCGGTCATCTGTAACATGCCATGGAGACAGGCTTTCCCATTGGACTGGACTACATCTCCATTTCCTTCAAAAAAGGGATTTTTCTGTTAGTTTCTAACCAACTGATTAGCATGAATTAGACCTAA
>JACXGJ010007538.1:0-30302 GCA_016801105.1 Esox niger | reverse complement strand
CACACAAAGACAATGGGAGCAGAGGGAACATATATACTGAGGGGAATGACTAAATGATGATCAGGTGCGCTAAACGGGACAACAGGTGCAATGAGTTGATGAGATGGGGCGATGGTGTCAGAAGGTCGGTGACGTCGAACGCCGAAGCCCGCCTCCGGCAGGGGGAGGATGGGCAGTAGATGGCGTGGTCGTCACAAAACTTCTGTATTCTTGTGATTCATATTAATCTATGTCAGTGAATGCACATTTTAAATGCTAAAAATTACAAAAGTAAACACAGTAATAAAGATCTGAATTGAAGCAAGTCATGTTGGACAAGCATGCAAGTTTATTTATATACCACAATTGATACATCGAAGCAAAAAAAATAATACAATAGAATTAAACCAAATACTAGAATAAAACCATACATAAAATAGGCAATATAATGTGCTTTACATAGAATAAACAATAGAAATTCAATGAAAACAAAATAGAATAAAAATATACTAAACTGGTAGATTCCGTAGTAGATTCTGTTTAAGAACCGGAGTGATGTGTTCGGTTCTCTTGATCTTCGTTAACATTCTAACAGCAACATTCTGAATGAACTGCTGCTGTTTTACAGTCTTTTTGGGGAGTCCAGTTAAGAGCCCATTACAATAGTCAAACATACTGGTGATAACAGCATGGACAGACTTTTGGGACAGACACCAAGCCCTTGATTCTGATTGTATTTTTAGGAAGATAGAATGCTGTCAGAAGCAACTTGGTTGGAGTCTGAACAAAGGAGTCTGAGCAAAGTTGGTTTCATGTTGATCACTTGAATGGTGTTGAAGATATGTGTTGAATTTTTGGCTTTGTCCACGTTTAAGTCTGTGGTAACTTTCCCCCATTAATTAGATGCTCATACAAATATTGAAATGATGAATGATGTCAAAATGACCATCTCAAGCTTCCCAAGTCAAGGCAGTGTGAAAATTTGGGAGTTGGTTTAGTGTTGCAATTGTTTATCGTTTAGGCTCCAGAACAAGTTGAAGGAACTGGAATAATAATAAGAGTATAAGAGAAATCGAGAGCCATGCTTTGCCTTGTCAGGCACACATAATTAGCGAGCTCTGCAAACATTTCATCTACATATGTTGAGTATTAACTTAAAATATCAAGACTTGTAGAGCAACTGTGTTACTGCCTACACAGAATGTAAAGAAAACTGTAACTGCAATTGAAAACATCTCGTCTTTCTTCAAATATTTTACATTTGTTTATTCTCACTACTCCTTCCCTTTTCATTACCCATTGCCGGAGCAAGCCAAAGGTCACCATTACATCTAGGGGATGAGGAGAGGACGCAGTATACAGTTAGGTCCGGAAATATTTGGACGCCGGCACAATTTTCATAATTTTGTCTCTGTAAACCACCACAATGGATTTGAAATGAAACAGCCGCAATGCAAGTGAAGTGCAGACTTTTAGCTTTAATTCTAGGGGTTGAACAAAAATATTGTATGAAACGTTAAGGAATTGCAACCATTTTCATACACTGTCCCATTATTTCAGGGGCTCAAATGTAACTGGACTAATTAACACAGAATCCTTTGCAGGCAATGACATCACCAGACGCTGGGTTCTCTCCTTTGGATGCTTTGCCAGGGCTTTACTGCAGCTGTCTTCAGTTGTTGTTTAGTCATGGGTCTTTTTGCCTTAAGTATTGTCCTCAGCAAGTGAAGTGTATACTCGTTCGAGTTGAGATCAGGTGATCTTAGTTTAATCTGTCCAAAGAATGTTCCAGAACCTCGCTGGCTTATTTAGGTGTTTTTGTCTAATCTGGCCTCTATTCTTGAGGCTCATTAATGCTTTGCACCTTGTGGTGAACCCTCTGTTTTTGCTCTTGTAAAGTCTTCTCTTTATGGTAGACTCGTATTATGATAAGCCTTCCTCCCGGAGGATGTTGGCTGGATGTTGTGAAGGGTTTTTAACTTGGCTGGATGTTGTGAAGGGTTTTTCTTTACCATGGAATAGATCCACCACTGTTGTCTTCCGTGGACGTCCAGGATTTTCGTGTTGCAGAGATCACCAGTGCATTTTTTTTTTTCTCAGAATGTACCAAACGGTTGATTGGGCCACTCCTAATGTTCCGGCTATCTCTCTGATGGATTTTTTTGCAGCCTTAGGATGGCCTGTTTCTCATGCATTGGGAGATGCTTCAACCACATGTTGTAGGTTCACTGTAACAGTTTCCAAATGCCACACCTGGAATCAACTCCTGACCTTTAACCTGCTTTATTGATAAAGAAATAATGAAGGAAAAACCCACACCTGTCCATGAAACAGCTTTTGAGTGAATTGTCCAATTACTTTTGGTCCCTTGAAAAAGAGGGGGCTATATATTAAAGAGCTGTAATTCCTACACCCTTGAATTGAATACTCCAAAAAAAATTGTTGATAGACTACACTTTTAGCCCATATACATTATTTAAAGGTAACTTGATCATATTTTGATTAACAGACAAAATAACAACATTTGTGTCAGTGTCCAATTATTTCCGGACCTAACTGTACATAGGGTATAGTTATTCAGTTTACAGTGTAGAAAAGGCTTGACACGGTGAAATGATTCAGGTGCCATATTTTACTAATGATACCTGACCTGCTGGTGGAGCATTTTTGGAAAGGTGGATGATAGGGGTGGGATGTGGCAGCGATGATCGAGCATGCACGCGTTCCATCCCAGGAGACATATAGGACCTTGTCCTGAATACAGACATATACACGGATATGCAGTTGATGTACAGTTCCCTTTTACAGTGTCCTATCACATACATGGATACAGAGACATGAGCAGTTTGAATGTGCTACGGGTTCTTTCTGGAGCGTTCATGTGCTGTTGTGCTGTGTGTTGCTTATACGAAATAACAGTATATTGGGATTATGAGCTCAACCGAGAGGAACAATTATACAATACATGACACATGTAAATGTGCAGTACTGAAATGCTGATTTGATTGAACCCTCAGTCTTCGGACTGTTCCATGTCTATTCTGCTATTGACACACTGATCCATCAAACATTGAAATGATGAAAGGACATTTCGAGCAAAGGCATAGGTGCTTATTTACTCCAGGCAGACCAATTTCACTCTCTGCTCGGATGCCAGATTAGGTTGAATATAATGCAAAGGCTTTTGGTGTCCAATGGTAAGCATATCACTATCACATCATTAGTAAGAAAATGGTATTGCAGTTTTATTCTATGAATGTTCTATATATCCTAATCATTTGCCTAATAAATGTTAAACCCTAAGGGTTAAGCCCTAGGATGTGTTCAGAGTTTTACAACTGTCAAAACGATGCATTGCCTTTCAAAACAAGGGCCTCAAAATGGTAATTCAGCCACACATAGAAATATAATGAACAGCATGGAATATAGATCTTGCTGTGGCAATATAAATGCATGCACCAATGATTGGAAAACATATGAATTATTTTAAGCACCTTATTGCTGTGTTCCATTGATCCCCTGCTGTTTGATTAGATGTGGATTTCTTTGGTCATAATCCTCGTCTCTGAATGCAATGCATTCTATAGGATGACATTCCAAAGCCTCTTGAGTATGTTCAGCCGGATATGGTCTGTATCAGCATTTCCCAAACTAGGGGTTGCAACCCGATGTGAGGTCAAGTGATTTGTAAAATGAAAATCCTGCTTGGTTAGTCGGAGCAGGCTTACTGGGGGACGTTAGAAACTCAATGTCCAATGTTGTCACCCATGAATGGACTGCATACAAAATATACATGAAATGTAAAAATGGAATTAAGACAATCAGAAATGTGTATGCATTAGTGCTGCTGTAATCATGCAAAGTCGACATGATGAATGTAGTGAGTGTGTATTTGTGTGTGGCTGCCTGGCTTGTATAGGTGACTGTCTGGATCCGCAGTGATTGTCTTGCCTTCCCTACACTGATGATAAGCAATGTAATGATATTTCATAGTAAAACTATGTACTTCAGCTTTCACTCAATATCCTGTGTTTTAATTTATTGGCTTTAATAATTTACACCGTAGCAATGGAGGGGCCAGTATAAAACAAGCATGAAAAACGTATGCACTCACTACTGTTCCTAGATAGGTTAAACTTGCTTGCCTTTTAGGTAAACGGGACTCAAAATGGGCCAGAAAGGTAAACGGGACTCAAAATGGGCCAGAAAGGTAAACGGGACTCAAAATGGGCCTATAGCTACTGGGCCTATAGAATTGGACTATAGCTTCTGCACGACTCAGTTCGTTCCTGTAGCCTATATTGCAGGCATCATTAGATGTTATAAACCAGGTGGTTTGAATCCTGAATCATATTTGGCTAACAGTCGTGATATATTGGCTAAAAGTCTGCATATATTTCTATAATACTGGTGGGAGGTAATATTCAATAACAAAACAACATGTAAAAGCAGTCCATTTACATGTTGAACTGCAGACGATTTTTCTCTTCTACCGCAAGAAAGGGCCGATAATAGCGGGACGTTATCTACCTACTGTATGGAGCAGACGACCCCATTGCCTTTTCACGGTACAGCTCGGCGTAGTGTAAAAATGGATTTGACGAACTTACCACCCGTCGGACAGACATGCAGACGGGCAACAAGAACATTGGCCCAAGTTCTGATTCTTCTGTCGGTACGGACTGTCCCGCATTATTAACACCGACTGACAGCGATATTGTTTTTCCCCCGGGCCAGGCGGTAAGGACTGGAGTTTGTCCAACACAAACAGACAGAGCGTCACGTGACGCGGGCTGCTCTTTACTCAGCGCGCCCTCTGGGAGGAGAGCGAATGCTGTGATGTTGCTGCACGTCTTAATCTGCTGCCAGGCCGCTCAATACGGCTCCGTCTGGCTCGCTGTTATTAAAGCCCCCCTCAGCCCCCACCTCCACAACCACCACCCCCTCGGCTTGGGTGCAATAAAGGGAGAAAAGGCGTCCACATGAAAGGAGGCCAGCAGCGGTGGGTAAGGCTTCAGAATAGAGGAGGAGGCGGTTGGAGAAGAGAACGTGAGAGACGAAGGGACAAAGATGAATACAAAAAGGAAGAGAGAAACAGAGAAGCAAAAGAAAGAGAACGAGGAAGATAAAGAGAGAGAGAGATGATGAGACAGAGGGAAAGATAGTGAGAAAGAAGAGGCAAGAGGAAGATTGAGTGATTGGGAGACCAGTGGTGGAGCTGCAGGTGTGGGGCTGAGAAGACAGACACACAGCGCTGTCTGGCAGCTGACAGGACGGGACAGAGAGGGCATGTCGTGGGGTGGCTGTCTGCTTGTGAAATGTTCATTACTCATAGGGGCCCTCTGGCTCCGTCAGACGGGCAGCAAAGGGACAACGGCCTTATTAAGTGGAGACCTGGCTGGAGCGCAGCAGCAGCTGCACAGAGGAAATGGAGACTCATACACAAACCTCCAGTTAAACTTGGGATTTAATGGTGAAATAATGAGCAGAGAACCACAAAGTGTGTCAGGGGCCTCGGTTTGTGGCCTGTATTCACCCTGGAGGTTACAGCGTCGGAACACAGAACATATGCACGCCGGAATGTACATTGACTTGAACATTATAAAAGAAATTCTACCAGAAACTCCCGCTAATTATCGTTCACACTGTACTAATCTTCAATACAAAGCAAAAAGCCTTCCACACTACCCCATCACCCAAAAAACAGAGAAATGACCTGGCACTGGTTGACCTGATCTGTGTTAAAGAGAGTTGTGGTCCCTCAAGTTTCCTCTGTGTCCATCAGCTAAATAAAACAGGCCTATAGTTGGACAAGAATGTGGACATTAATGAAAGTTTACAGGTAGCCTACATATTACTGACTTTTAATATGCCTTTTGATTTAAAATAATGACTAGGTTACCTCTTCAATACTCTGTATTCAAGTGTTACACAACTACAACAAATCTCCTACTCAGCATTTTAGTAATTAAAAATAGCTGCCCAATTAACACTGTCCTCGAACATCCCCTTTTGGTTTGTTCCCTATACAATGAACTAGGTGTTGTGGACGCAATGCATCAGGTTTGCGGTGAAGATGTCCAACTGTAGGATCTCACTCTTTTAGATCAACTAGAAATGAGTTCGGCGCGCCATCGGAGACATTGTTGAGCGGATTTGTTTGATGGCACACGGTGATAGGAGTCTGGTGAGAGCGATTACAACCAGCTGCTGTCCAAGTGTCCCTGAAGCCTGAACTCCAAGAGCTGTGAAATGAATCAATATTCTTCCTCCGCAATGCTGATCACCGACATACAGTTCTCACTGTTTCCATAGTAACTTTTCCTCCCTCACTCTTAACTCGTTAACTCCTTTTAGGAAAACACCGGAGGTGAGTGAAGACGGATAGAACTGGCAGAATGGTGATATTATTACCTTTGTTTTCGACTTCAGGCAATATGATTTTATTTGCCTGGTAAATAACAGTTCAATAGAAAATGTGCTCTTTATCCCTGTGAAAAAATAGGCTACCCTATGTAGGCGTTTTATGTGCATACCGGCAGCGGTCTGAATGTTTTATCGGAAAACACTAAACAGGCTATTACTATGGCGTTAGGCTTTGAAACCATCTCACCACAGACAACAATGTAGAGCACTCAGCAAAGCAGAAGAAAATATGTTTTATTTTCATTTACGTCATGTTTCTTAAGCCATTCAAGCTTTCATACTTGAAACCATCAGGAACAAGTTTATTTGTAGAGGCCATTAATGAAAAAATAGTATTTGAGATATGTCGAAATGTAAACCAGAGCATCGCAATTTCTCATCTCCGATTTTTCAGGGTAATTTCTATCAAGTTTGCACAATCTAAAATAGCAGCAAATACAACACTCGGCAGGCACTTAAAACAGGCGGCATTGCGTTGCTGCTTGTTCAGTTCCGCCTGTATCTGTGCTAGAAAAGCCTATCATAAATCAACCCTGACTCAGTTCTTACGGTTCAGGCAGGAGGGTGGGGAGCTGCGTAGTTTTAAAAACGGGTTACAGACAGCATTATTAAGTTGCATCTATTCAGGTAAGTCAACAACAGCATACCTAAAAAAACATGAGGTTTTAACCACTTTTGCTCACTAGGTTGACACTGCCATAATACTTGAATGTGGCGAGAGGCCACACTACCTGCCTTCAAACAACACATCACAAAGTTTACATACAAGTACTTAACAGAAACGAAAACTATTCTAAAGCATCATTCCTCTGTCGCTCATCACTCCTACAACTCCCCATGTCTGATGGAAGAAAACATTTCATTTCTTGACGAAGAAGCGTGTGATGTCTGACGCTACCCTGGAGGCTGCGAGTCCCTTCTTCATTTGGCTTCTCTCTTTGGCTTGCTGGGCAGTTCTCTGTAAAACCAACAACACATACGGTCAACTATTGTACATTACTTTGATCGAATTTGTGTTCAAAAGAGCATGGTGGTGTTACACGGACACAAGTTGTTGTTTTGGCTTGATTAATTTTTTTTGTGTTGATTTACCAAATCACTTTTAGTCTACTAAAATGGGGGGGCGTATGAAAAGAGTTGGCATTTTTATGATGTAAAGACGATCACAGAAAAGCTGACAGACTGTTCTTCAACCTCTTAGTTATTGTTTCATTCCAAATGCCATGCACTGGAGCACAGAGCTAATAAACAACTTATGTCACTTAAAAATACCTACAGAACAAACCATATGGGTGTTTGTGGATCAATCTGACAAAATGAGGACATTTGGCCAGTCCTCAGAAAATAATATTTTGTTTGGGTAAAGGTTAGGGTTGGAATTAGGGTTAGGTTTAGAGACTTGAGGTTAATGTTAGGGAACATCTATTTTCAATAGCAGGTCCTAAAAAAGTGGGCAGATCAATGTGGATGTACATGCATACAGTGTGCGTGTGAGTGTGAGTAAGACCAGGAAACATACAGTTTTGTGACATACGGTGCAGAGGGTCTGCAGGTTGTCTAGGGAACATTGTCCACCTCCACTGTAGACCGGCCGAATGTGATCCACCTGCCAGAACTGACCCTCCACAGGGGCACGGATCATCTCATTTAGCTTAAAAAACACAAACAGAAAATACACAGAAGTAGAAAAAATAAACAACTATTATTATGGAAGATAAAAACAGTTAAGACCACAATGTGGGCTGGTTTTTAAATAAGCAAAATTAGAATGTCAGTGTAAGGCAGCCATGTGAAAAAGTACACCCCCCTTGGAAGTTGTCTTTTGTCTTTATGTATTTGTAAATATGGATATGCAATCTTCACATCAACACTATTGTTAGATAAACACAACCTAATTTAACAAATGACAATCAAACATTATATTTAAGAACAAAGCCTAGCTTCAACAGCTGTTGTTGCTCCCATTGGCTGAAATGCCTTCATATCGCCAGTCTATTCGTTTCTTACATTGGCTTCCTTATAGTACTGCTTCAGCTGTGTCATGTCCAAGGCCTTACATGCAAAGTCTCCTCAAAGCATTTAGATAGGTTGGAGACCTGGGCATTGAGTTGGCCATTCCCTAGCTCTCCATTTCTTGAGGTATTCTGTTTTAGCTGTGTATTTTGAATCATTGCCCTGTTGCAGGATCCACGTTCGGTAGAATACAGAATTCATATATGAATAAAAAATGTCAAGTTGGCCAGGCCATGATACCACCATGCTTTACAGTTGGTATGAGGTTCTTATGTTCCCAACATGCAGTCTGTCATTGCAGCAAAAAAAACAACCATTGAGGTTTGTATTGGTAGGTAATAATCATTTTTGTGTAAAATATGTTTTTTTAATCATTTGAGTTCTTTTATTAAGAAATTTGATCAGAGCTTGGACACTGACCATTCCATTTGAGAAAAAAATTATTTCCTTCAGTTTCCATTCTGTCTTCAGAATCTGAAGAGGGAATTGCAAAGCCCCAATGTGAATGGGAACAAGCTGGGGACACTAGGCGAAGGTAAGAAATTAAATTCCTGTATCTTCTTTTTCCCTAAGACCTAGACCAGGGGAACACCAAAACGGTATTTTAATTTGAAGCTAAGCCTTTCCCATTCTCCTTTTTGAGGTGGAAAGAGTACCCCCCCGGGGACAGTTCCGCCCAGAAATCAATCTCCATTCCTGGGTAGTAGCGGTAGTTGGAGTACAATTCTTCCATTATTAGCCACGGGAGAACCAGAAATGGGTATCCAAGCATACCCACAAAGGGAAAGTAAAGCGAAGCTCCACAACCACACCCACACCCAGTCATCTGTCGATGGAGAACATTCTCTCTGCCTGCTTACAACCGGCGTACCTCTGAGACATCCCCCAAAGCCTCTGACACACTGCACCAATATCACAGCAGTAGTTTATGGTCTTTTCTGTTCAACACCGGGGGCCTGTTAGTCTTAGGCCAAATTTGGACATTGATTTGTGGGAGAGGCAGACGGTGCTTGAGGGGCCTCTATGGTAGAAATGGCAGAGCAAATCAAACCGGTTCTTGGCTGAATCGGAGCCGTCTGAAAGACGTATGGAGGTTCCAACAGAACCGGCCAGGCTGTTCACGTGAACCGAGGGAGAGGAACGTGCACACACAAACACGCGCAGGGGCGGAGACAGGAAGCCGTACGTCTGCACACGACGCCCCGTTCACGCCGGCACACACGCTGACACACCGTCCGAATGGCTTATCTTCTCACAGCACAAAGCCGCATATTCCGGGGAAGAAAAAAAAGGGAGGTGTTTGTGTCATTTAATCCCACTGAGCTGCGTGTTAGTAAGAGGTAAAGGACATAATACTCCCTCTCTCCTCCCCACCACTCCTCCTCTTCTCCCCGTCACCTTTACTCGCCTCCTCTCCAACTCTGTGGAGACTGCAGCGTTATAAATCCTTTGGTTTTCTAACCTTAGCACAGGTAAAGGTGCTCCCTTCTGTTTTAAATACTAGAAACTCGCATAAGTCACATGTTTTATTTAATATTTAGTAAAGATAAATAATATGTGGATTGAATTGTTTAGATGGGTACTTTTAGTAACATGACCATGCAATTAACATTGTGTTATGTTTTACTTAAAAACAACAATATGACAGAGTTTTTCAAAAAACAATTGTTTGTGAAAGATGTAGATTCAGCGACCAGGAAATATCACATGTTGTTGTTGTCACAGTCTGCCATTGTTGGAAAGATTGCTTGAGAAAATGCTCCCATCTCTGCGATGCTGATAGAGCAGAGTGCACTGTTTTTCCGTTTCATAACACAAGTCTGACCGGCCATCTGTCCCACAGAGACTAAAAAAACACCATATTAAACTGTATAATAAATAGAAGCTCATCACTAACTCTCATCTCCTTGCATCTGGTCAGCAGAGGATATAATGTGAAATTCTACAGAAAATTCATGTACATGATATATCCAGTGCTCTTATCCAATTATCCTATATGCTAACCAAACACTGTACAGTGCATGTCAACTTAGATTTTGTGTATTCTTACCCTGTATATTTAGTCTACATGTTATCATTTCCCCTAGCAGGACCACTACACAGTGTCAATTCTGATCGGTCAGGATATGGTCACTTTTAATTTCACATAGTGCCACGACTGAACGTGTTAAAACAGGTGAATAATACAAAATCATTTATTATTAAAGATGTAGGTGCATGTGCAGTTTGAGAGGCGGTTTAGGATTATTTTCACTACACTCTACATTTTCATAGTTGGACTTATATACCTATTAAACAGGTTAATATGTATGAAATCACCTGTCTTTAGCATGCTTAATTTCTACAAGTAGCCTATTTGCTATATTGTATAGCTACTTTGCTAATTAGCTATAGCTTAGATCCCTAACTGCTTGCTTCTAATCTAATGTCAGCTGAAGTGAACTATATACGTGAAATGTATATTTCAGCTGTCAATTGTTGATGGACAAGACTTAAGTAAAGATTTTTTTTAAATTACATTTACATGTTGATTTCTCACTCTTAAAAAAAAAAGGGAGATGGCCCACCCATCTCCTTTTTCCCCAAACAAACAAACCTGTTTGAGTGACAGCTTTGCCAGCCAAGTGTTCTCCAGCATCTCCTTCCTGTGTGTGGGAGGGGCATCGTGGACCTTCAGGTAAAGCTGGTGAGCCTGCAAGCCGCAGCTCTGACACACGCCTTGCTCCGTCTGCAGTACCCGCGCACGCATGTATGATTGACTGGAGCGCAGCTGGAACTCCTCCTGGCACCTGGGACAGGAGGGAGCAAGTACAATCTCGTAGAACATACCAGAACAGATTTTCCCGATGAGGGAACTTGCTTGAAGTTCACAGCAAGCTTACTTGGCTTTTGTTATAGTAACAGGCTGTACATGATTGTTGAGGTTGCTACCTACTTCTGGCTGCAGAAGCGGGTGTCCCAGGCCCCACCGGCAGCCCCACAGGCCTGGTGGCAAGACAGACACAGGGGACGACCCTCGCTGTCCACAGCCTGCAAGCAACCAGCCTCAGCCAGTGCCCCTGGAGCCCCCTCTGCATGAGACTCCTGGTCTGGGAGTCTGTATTCAGACCCCTGGTCTTCTTTTCCTGGTCTGGGGAGAACAGGGCATAGAGTTGTATTGCAATGCACGGGGTGTTGTGTGTAGATTATGGTCTGTAATGTAACAAAATGTGGGAAAAAGTGAAGGGTTCTGAATACATTCTGAGTGTGTGTGTGTGTGTGTGTGTGTCTAGGCATGGTTCTACGTTCCAGCAGGGTTAGGGAACAGATGGGACCTAGCTCTTGGGAGCACCCTGATGGTCCTCAACGGATCAGCTCACTGTGTGACAGAGAGCCAGTCCCTGTGGCGGTTACCATAGCAACGTGCTCTGTACATCCCTGGCCTGTAAGAGGAGATTTTAAGCGTACTCCTCGCACTCTCTCCACGCCACAACAACCAGTGGAGGAGTAAGTCAGAGGGGAGGTACCACCCCCTGGAGGGTTTTTCATCCAATGGCTTTTATTCCACCAGACAGTGGATTATGGCCTGGTTCACCAGAGTTAAACAGTCCCTCTTCCCATTACAGGCCAGAGCCTACAGTCTCAGAAGACGGATAAGAGTTTGTAGAGCTTCACTGCTGAACACCACAAAAAGAAAAATACCAAACCACTGCTTCCATCATCTAAAAGACAACCGTGTTTATTACCCTGAGCTCTGCAGACGGAGAGAAAAATATAAATATGGACAGAGCGAGAGAGACAAAGAGACAGATACTGAGACCAGTGTAATGAGAGCTGGGACCTACTTCTCTGGTCCTGTGCAGCTGAGTAGCGAGCTGGAGGCGGAGCTTAAACTCCTCTTGGTGAAGGAGCCGTCCCTTCTGACGACTCGGACACTCCCTCCATCTCGTTGGACCTTGACCACTGATGCCTGCGTCACGTCTTCTTTGGTCAAGTACCTGGATGGAGGGACGGAAGTTTGGCGGAGAGGTGGAGGGATAGAGGGGGGGGGGAAGAGAACGGGGACACATCAAAGACGGATTCGCAAGGACGAGAGGAAGGGGCAGATCTGCACGAAAGAGAGGAGAAGGGGTGGAGAGGGTGACTGGTGGACTTCAAACAGCCCGGCTCACAGTCAGGGTGGATGAAAAGGCCGGTGGTACATGAAAGACAAGCCCAACCATCCATGGCGGAAGGCGTCCACCTCTGGCAGAACTAGGCAGGGTCAAGGTAAAGGTGTGGGGGTAAAGGCGGGCCTGACCGTACATACTTAAAGATGGGACTACATCAAATACCCTGGCCCAGTTTCCCAACCGACAGGATAACAAAGGGAAATGGACATTATACAAATCACTGACTTGAATGGACATACAAGTTATTTTCAATCAATTTCTATCTGATCGTTGAAATCCAGATGAATAACTTTTAACAAATTTAAAAACTAAAAATTATTAAAAAAAGGAAAGAGCCCTGCGGACATCCGGTTTCAGAGTCAAACTAAATCTCTAAAACCGAAGCAAATCTCATGAAATGTGTTCAGCTTCACTATATTACTGTATTAAATAGAATCTGTCCACGGGAGATTGGTGTCTAACTAACCACAAGATTTTCACTTATCATCCATTGTCGTACTTCTTCATCGTGTTACCTCACAGACTCACAAATCGTCTGCAAGGAAATGGAACTGAGACCTCAATTTCTTTCACAGCATGAATTCTCTAAGCAAGATATCATATTTTCCAATCAGCTTGATATTTATTCAATGGGGTAAACCTTGATTGGCCTTGATTAAGGAATAAATCCCACGTTCTGTCCAATCATTCGTTTGCAGTATCTGATTTCCTCCTACGTTTACTCTGATTGGTTTCTGAGACACACAGGAGTAGAGATGGGATTGGTGCACACACTATGTAGGTTTTAATATCTAATTGAGGCTCAGCAAATTTGCTGAGCTGAAATATATCATATATATTATATAATATTATGTATTTTTTATCCCTCCTTGATCCCAAACACTAAAGCTAGCCCTAACTTCAAACCTAACCCTTAATGCCTAAACTTAACCCTAACCCTAACCCTAGGTCTAGGTCTAGGTCTAATTCTAACCTAAAACCCAAATTCTGATAAAGTGAGGACTGGTCACATTTTCTGAATCTGCATTCTTTTCCTTCAACCTTTCCTTAACTGCAATGGAAAAACCTGCAGACAAACACACACTTCCTTGTATTTTTATCCTTTTAGGAACCTCCACCTACCTCTTGGTGCTGTTGTGGTTGCGTTGGCTGTGGGTAAGTTGGTCGAGGGCCAAAACAGGGCTATGGAAGACAAGACCACTACGACGCAACAGTCTCTGCTTCATGGCTGTCAGAGAACACCACTGCTGCACAAACCTCAAGATCTGGCCGAGATACACACGCACGCACGCACGCACACATGCACGCACGCACACACACAAAGGGAGTAATTTAGCACCACCTTTCAGGGTTACTCTCTTTCCAATTCATGCCTTGACAGCCAATTTAGGTATTTTCGTTAGATACTATTTAAATCTTATCACCACCATTTCCGTAAAACACATTTCACCACCCCAGCTAGGTTGAAATGGTACAGTTGTTAATATTGCATAGTACTGTACATCAAACTAATGGGTGCTAATATTTAGTGCAGAACCCCCCCACTACATTCAGGTGAAACTCACCTGTGTCCTGTTCTCCTTGCGTCTGCTGAAGGACTCTGGCAGATCATCCCAGCAGTCCAGTTTAATGTCCAGAGGGATGAAGTTACAGTGCAGTGGACTGTCGTGCTGATGAACGGGGAAGGAAGGAGACACACTCATACACATGCAAACTGAGAATTGCTATGGTTTAAAGAAATACACATACATAGAAATCTGGGATTGCCAATTCATCACGGGCAGCACTACGTTCTAGTCTCAGTGACAAATCTGATCAAATCAACGTTGATTAAATCCATTTCTAAATAATGCGTGTGGCCTAGGATTACGCAACCATGATTTCAAAGGATAAACCAAATCGGACGTGTGCTTTACAGCGATATTATCATGTCATACGCTAATCCTCTGAAGGTGCGCCGCAATAAGGAGGCAGTCACACAAATAAGCTGTTTCAATTCAAATCGGCCCGTCATCCCAAAAGCACGATGGGCTCTGGCGCGGACGAAAGGAACACGTGGGAAGGATGGGGAACGGAAGGAGTGCGGCGATCGCGGTGCCGTCCGGTACCTCAGAGTAGAGATACACCCGGTCCGTGTGCATACTGGCGCAGAATCTCACGTTGAGGTACAAGGGAAGTGATGCTGTGCCACCACCATCCTCATCATCATCAGGACCACACACACCGTCTGTCTGGGCTTCTGGGAGAGGTATGTAGACAGCGGGGGTTGGGGGGGGAGGGGAAGGGAGGGGGGATAGTGACAAATAGAAAGGGGGGGGTGGAGCAAGAGTGAGAGAGAGACAGGCGATTTAGAGGAGAGAGGAGGCGGATGGTGCAGAGTATAGGGGAGATTGGGGTCGGAGGACGGAGAATGAAAGGAGGGGGGACGGGGTGGAGGGGGGAGGTGAACGAGAGTGAGATAAATAGAGAGGAAGAAGGTCATTATGGTCTAGAGGCTTCCTAATGTTGGCACTGTCTGCAAGAAAAGGTCAGTTGGTGGAAATGAGATAGCGGGAACATTGCTGTGTTCATTTAGACAATGCCCTGGCCTGTAACATTAACTAATACCTCCTCTAAGACAACTGGGTGAATTAGCGTGTTAGAACAGCGAACGCAGTGTGGGACCTGAGAATATGCATCGCTCTAGTGCATCTAGCTGAGTGACAGAATGCTCTTTGCAGTCCGACTGGTTCAAATATTGAAAATCAGCATTATTCTGTGGCTGCTGTTTCCTGAATGTGGCCGAACGTGACCGACGCCAGAAACGCGGCGGTTTCAAAGGCTGGCATGATTAATCTTACAAAGCACCATTATCGAGGTTTCTTTACTCCACAGAGTGGAAACCCCAGCCACCCAGTTTCCACTATTAAACATCACCCTGTCTGTCCCCGTTAAACAACACCCCATATGCCCCCATTTAATATCACCGTATGTCCACATTAAATATCACCGTATGTCCACATTAAATATCACCGTATGTCCACATTAAATATCACCGTATGTCCACATTAAATATCACCCGTATGTCCACATTAAATATCACCCGTATGTCCACATTAAATATCACCCGTATGTCCACATTAAATATCACCCGTATGTCCACATTAAATATCACCCGTATGTCCACATTAAATATCACCGTATGTCCACATTAAATAGCACCGTATGTCCACATTAAATATCACCGTATGTCCACATTAAATATCACCGTATGTCCACATTAAATATCACCGTATGTCCACATTAAATATCACCGTATGTCCACATTAAATATCACCGTATGTCCACATTAAATATCACCGTATGTCCACATTCAATATCACCGTATGTCCACATTAAATATCACCGTATGTCCACATTCAATATCACCCGTATGTCCACATTAAATATCACCCGTATGTCCACATTAAATATCACCCGTATGTCCACATTAAATATAACCCATATGTCCCCATTAAAACGTTACCACAACTGTAGATCATCTATAGAACGGGTTTCCCTATTCAAGTCAATGATGACATGATTATAGACATCGACTGTATTGACCACAACATTTGTGCCTACTTGCTAAGACAGACCCTGAGAACTGATTGTCCTTCTCCACCACAAGGGAACAAATCAGAGAGCAATCAGGCCATCAAAGCACTAGACCTCTGCAATCTTCAGCATTATGTCTCTCCCCACTGTCTACTCCCCATTCTCTCCTTCTCCCTCATCTAGCTCCTTCTTTTCTCTCTCTTCTGCCTCATCTCTTCTCCCCATTCTCTCCTTCTCCCTCATCTAGCTCCTTCTTTTCTCTCTCTTCTGCCTCATCTCTTCTCCCCATTCTCTCCTTCTCCCTCATCTAGCTCCTTCTTTTCTCTCTCTTCTGCCTCATCTCTTCTGCCTCATCTCTTCTGCCTCATCTCTTCTGCCTCATCTCTTCTGCCTCATCTCTTCTGCCTCATCTCTTCTGCCTCATCTCTCTCCATCGCTCCCTCCTTCTCATCTCTCTTCTCTGTCTCAATCTGACTCATGTCTCCCTTTCCATCATCATGCTCTTCTTCATCTCGTTCTCGTCTCTTCCTTCTTCATCTTTGTCTTTGAACTTGACCTCGCCTGGTCCCCTGCAGTGTTCCACATTAGTCACCATTATGTGGGCTTCCAGAAAAGTACACAATAGTTAGTGACTGGAATAATTACGTCAGATTAAAAACACAAAGCCACATTTTCTATATTTTCCTCAAATAAATATCAGTTCCTGTCACTCCCACGATGCACAGCTGTGGCTATGGATCCCACCTCCGTGTCACAGCATACTGACAACACACAGCTTCCTTGCCTAGCTGTAATCTAGCGAATCCTCCAGGTAGTTGAGCAAACTCATTCATGGTTGTTGGCCAGTAAGTGCTGGTGAGCACTTCCTTGCTGAGCGAGCAGTGTGATAAGCAAAATGACTTGGCGACGGAGGGCAGATGTCTCCATATTCAGTTCTCTTAACCCTGCCAGAGGTTCTGGCAAAGAGGCAACGCCGTAGGCGTGAATTGGACTTCACAGAATTGTCAGGGCAGAAAAATAAAGCGAAATTGGAAAGTACTACTACATTAAAAAACATTTTTTAGAAAACTCTTTGTAGTTCTCTATTAAATCATTTTGCATTCATGGATCAGAATGTGTGAGGTTCTGTCTCTGAAGGATGTGTTATTCTGTCTTGGACTCCTGTAAGTGCGCGAGCGTTTGGTGCTGTTAGGAACTGGCTGGTGTTCAGGGTGCTAATGAATGTACTGACAGACAGACCGGCTGCTGGTGAGGAAATGGTAATGACCGGACCCCCTCCTGACACATCCATGAAATAAAAGACCTGCTCTTCTCCCTACTGAATGTGAGGGCATCAATTCAATTCTGTTTACTGAGGTAAATGCAAATCACAAAATAAATAAAGATCGGTTTTATAAAACCATATCCCAGACCTAGTACTAATTCCACTTTGGCACGCTGAGAAGAAAAAGCACTTGACTACATCTTCAATATCCTAGATAATAATAACAACCCCCCCCCCCCATCTCCATCCCTCCCACCTCCAAACCATTCGCCTCCCAGGGAGGCAGCTGGCAGTATATTAAGGATTATCTAATTTATTCAGAGTGATAGATAGCATTACAGCATTTTACCATATGGGTTACTTTTCACCCCAGACAATATCCCCTAGATATGGAAGAGGGAAAGAGGAGAACAGAAAATACAGCAGGTGTATTACCCAGAGAATAATCATGAGAGGATGAGTGGTGATCTCTATTCTGCCTCTCCTCCTCTTCTTCTTTTCTCTGTTGTGTGTCTCCGCGCCGTCGCTCCTTCTCTTCCCCTCTCCGTTTCCCATCGTTCTGTCTCTCGTTAGTTAGTGTGGGCGAGGCGGTGCCGTGAGGAGGACTGGGAAAGCGGGAGTCCTCCTCCTGCTGCTCGCTGACGGAGCCAGTCAGGGCGATGCTGGAATGTTCTCCGGAGGAGGACAGGTCAGGTCTAGAAGCTGGTGATACAGCAGCTGAACCAGAAGTTCCTGGAGCAGAGAAGGAAGTGTGGTTCTTTAGAGAATAACATACAGCTTGACAGATCACGTCCTATTGTCAGAGGCGTTTCAAAGTTTGTTTTGGTATGGAACGAAAAATGTATAATACACACACACACACACACACACACACAGACACACACACACACACAGACACAGACGCGTTCAATTTGCAGTGGTCTCTTAATTTGAACCCTTCTGTTCCTCACAATGTCCTGACCCAGGGTTTCCAAAGCAGAGCACCCCACGCCCTCCATCGGCTTGTCGTCTTCACAGTGCACCTTGGTGCCATCATTTCCCCAGGTGAACGGCACACACGTACACGGCCGTCCACGTGATGTAAAAGAAAACGGGCCTCATCGGACCAGGTGACTTCCTTCCACTGGTCCAAGGTCCAGTTGTAGGCCCGTTCGATGACAGGCGCGTCCTGGGCATTCTGACCGGTCTGAGGCTACAAAGCCTATAGGCACCAGGGTGGGATGCGCTGTGTGTTGGGACCCATTCCTCCTGTAGCCAGAATTCAAATAGCCTGTGACTGGTGCCACAGTGGACCTTCTGTCGGTTCGGACCTGACGGGATGCATACGGGTGTCCAAAACCCCATCACCGGGTTGTAGTTCGTCCCACCTCGGACCAAGTCGGTCAGTTCGTTACTTCTGCCCATTTGTCCTGAAGCGAGCACACTTGACTATAAGAACTGACTGTTTGCATACCATCTAATCTTCCCAGACCTTGACATGAGCCCGTTGTTAGGAGATGATCAATGTTTTTTGCTTCACCTGTGAGTGGTCATAATGTTTGGCTCATGAGTGTATACCAGTGTTACATGGTCAGATATGCCACAGATTTTAGCTAATCAGTATTCAGGGTTTGAACCACCCAGTTTATAATATAAAGTAAGGATAACGTTAATTTCAGTTTCAATACAGTTCTCTTTAGAGGACGTTGGTTCACTGTTGTTGATTGATCGGAAATAAAATGAAAATGACCCCAAACCCAGTCAGTGTGGATAGACAGTCGTGACTTGGAAGAACTTGTTGAGAACTACCAGTATTACAACAAAGAGGTGTACAGAGCTGGCTTGGTGATTGGTACTCAAAAAACAATGTAATATATTGGCAATTAAGGCCCATTTCTTAGATAAATTGCAACATCCTGAAAGTGTTGTTTTTAACCAGGCTTATGCTGTGGACATTGCAGAACAGTATTACAACTGTATCTTCTAACCGACTAATTAATGATGTTTCCTTTCAGAGGTTTGTTTGTGAAAGGCCATCCTTGTTGTTTTTTTCCTCAAAATGTCACCTGTATTTTTCAGCAGCCAAATCCAAGCACTGGTGGTCCCTTAAACTAATGAGCTAAGAGGACAGGAGACCACCAAAATTCTCCTCAAATTAAGACGTCTGCCAGTAAAGCATGACATTCCCTCAACGACCCCCTGCCACCCCCCGTAAAAAAACGTGTCCTGGGATTTGTCAAAAGCCTTAAACAAGAGACGCACATTTACAACTTGGCTTTGCGCGAATTCTAATGTTGTTATTAACTCAGCTGTATTTCTCCTGCATTTTCTGCTCGTCACAGAGGATTATGAAACTCTCTTCAGGGATGTGAGGTCTTAATAGCACCAGGGTTATTGTTCAGCCTGTGTTGTCATTAGAAATGTGATGGCCTGGTAAATGTCCCATCTAACACACTGCCTGCCATGCCTGTGTACCGCAAGTGAGAGGACTGTGTTTGTTTGCTGATTAGATATCAAACATTACTCACCTCAGTCAAGCATGAAATTGAGCAGATTTTGTTTACGGAGTGTGTGTGTGTGTGTGTGTGTGTGTGTGTGTGTGTGTCTGTGAGGGAACCGAAATCCATCTCAGTCAGAATGTGGTGGTGCTGTTTTTCAACATTCCAATGATGCCTTAACTGCTGCTGTAGTTGCTGTAGAACACTACTTCCTATTTATATTCGCTGTTCAATTATTCCTTAAAGGCCCAGTGCAGTCAAGTTCTTGATTTACCAGTTTTTTTGGTGTTATTTCACACACCAAATGAGATGGGAAATTTGTCAACATCATGATGCCCTTGTGGTGAAAGAACAAAAAAATAAAAAATGTTGGTCTATTTTTTGATGTCACATGATCAGAATGTAAAAAATAAATTCTTATCTGGGTGAGGGGGTGGTCTCTGGAACACCACAGCCAATTTGGGCCATGTGAAAGCTAAAAAAGGGAAGTAGTGGGTAGTAGGTCTGGCTCTGTTATGTGGTTGTTGACTTACAGTAAAAACTTTTCGAAAAAGCGTCGCTTGAAAATGCTGAGAATGTGTCATTTAACTTTTAACGTTTTGTCAGGGTGGTAAGCTACATAATGTGGGAGTAGATACAAGGTGGTCACTGTCACCAAGGTGGTCACTGTCACCAAGGTGGTCACTGTCACCAAGGTGTTCACTGTTGTTAGAGTCTGTTACCAAGGCTACCTCAGGCAACAAAATGACACTGCCGCAACCAATGCGTTTGATCCTTGCTTGACGATAAAGTGTGATTTCTACTCATCCTACTCCTTTCTTTGAGACAAGCCTGTTGACAGTTAGATGCCTGGTGACAATTCATGGGCCTATTCCAATCTTTTCCTGTGAGGTCCAGACAACGGATGCCTCTGTTCTGATCATTAACGTCACCCACCTGGTGTCCCAAACAGGTCAAAATCCACCCCAGTGGAATATGGCCACGGTTGTATTTGAGGGCCGAAACAAGTCAGTACTGTAAGGTCTCTTGATGTAAATGTGGCCAGATCCACTGCTGCCAGACAGCCTTGCAGAGCCAAGCCAGTCTGTCAGTTGGCACAGGGTTATTATCACTAAGATAGAGGATGAGGGCTGCTGCCGTCTGAATCCCCTGTGCTGCTCTGTCGTGACGGACAGAAGAACAGGTAATCCTTTAAAGAAAGAGCACTGATCTCACCCTTCTGTCCTAACCCTCCCCGCACCTTCCCCCAGAATTGCCATCTGAACCGGGAGGTGCCCGTGTTTGGAAAGAAGCTACCTTCCTCCTTCCACTCTTATTAGGTAGCATTTCAGAGTGACAGTTATTCGGAGTGAATGCTAAACTTTTGCCCAGCCAGTTCATCGACTTCACTTTCTCAACTCTGTGGCTTCCAGAGACACACGGCACAGAAGACCACGTGATGGTTTCTCACTCGACAGCGAGGTGAAAATTGTGCTGCAACTCAAGACCCCTCGTTGTCATCTGGAAGACACACGTTGCCGTGCCGATCTATTTCTGTCTGCATATGTCACACCTGCCAACGTGTACGTACGTGCGTGCGTGCGTGCGTGCGTTCGTGCGCACGTTGTACTCACCAGCAGTGGTCTTGGGGCGTGGGGACTCACACATCTCACAGTAAAGCAGCAAGGTGCAGTTGGAGTAGGTACAGGTCCCACAGCTCCAGTCCTGGCTGTTCCACAAGCCTCCACGAAGTCCCAGAGGGACCGGGGGCGCTGGTTTGGGGCTCATCCCAGTTGTGGGGCCCCCTTTAGCAGAGAGGCAATGGGGCACAAACATCGGGGCCAGGGGGCTGCCACTGGGGCTACTCCCATTAGGCAAGGATCTCCTCTTGGCCCCAGGACAAGACCTGGGGCTGGGAAAACCAAGCCTCTTCACCTGGGGGGAGGACTCTAGGTCCTGGAGAACAGGGTGACCTTGGGAGTTATCGTCGGCCTCTGGGTGCACAGAGCCCTTCTTCTCTGAGGAGCCCGTAGGGCTGACGGGTGATCGGCTCAAGTCTTCCTCTGTTCTTTTCCTCTTTTTGCTTGAACCCGGAGAGAAGAAGGAGCGTATGTCATGCTGTTTGTCCTTCTCAAACTGCGGGGGGAGGGGCAGAGCAGACATGTCGTTGTCATTCCCATCCCTCAGGTCCAAGGAGATATGCTTTAAAAGTGTGCTCCGGTCACAATATCATGTCAGAAGACTTCACAGAAAAGTCCCATTTTGCAAGCACATAGTTGGTTTCGAGGACAAATTAAGAGAGTGACAACTGATTCCAACCTATTACAACCAAGACAGCAGATCATCCCTCCACCCCAGACCACCTGCTGCACACCCTAACCCCATTTTGATTGGGATCCTGATTGGAGGGGATCTGTATGACGGGGGTGAGGTCATCTTTAGACAAGGTGAGATCACCTATTTAAAACAGTGTGACTTTGGAGGAGTTTGGCGATTTCAGCGGAACGATCATGTGACCGGAGTGCACCTTTAAAAGAGCGATCCATGTGACACAACAGGATGGTTGACACAGATGGTTATTGTGTTGCGTGAATTCCAGGCCTCCAGACATTCTTGACAGACTCACATGGTTAAAGAAGACATGGGTTTTGTCAGCGTCACCCTCTCCTCCATCTGCCAAGGTCATCTCACTCGGTGTCCAGGCCTCTGAGAAGTTCAGGAATTCCCATTTGTCTTGATCTCCCACCTTTGCATCCAAGTACTCCTTCTTACCGTTCAGAGTACTGCCTGTTATTGTTTCCTGTCAACGACAACACAGTCTCCTGGGTCATGTTCATTAAGCGTCAAATGGAGGAAAAATAATTACATAAAAGGGAGGAGAAATCAGACTGAGCCTGATAACAAAAACGTGTTGTGCATGTAGCCTACACCACCATTCAAATGTATGGAGTCACTTAGAAAAACAGCAATTTTTTGGTCAATTTAAATAACATCAAATTGAAATGCAGTGTAGACATTATAAATGTTGAAAATGACTATTGTAGCTGGAAAAGGCACATTTTAACAGAGTATCTACTTGGGCCCACAGAGGCCCGTTATCAGCAAGCATCACTCCTGTGTTCCATTGGCACATTGTGTTTGCTAATCCAAGTTTATCTTTTTACAAGGCTAATTGATCATTACAAAACCCTTTTGTAATAATGTATGCATTGCTGAAAACTGTTCTTTAGACTGTTCTGAGAAATGAAGGCTATTCCACTTGATAAATTGCCAAGAAACTGAAGATCTTGTTCAACGCTGTGTACTACTCCCTTGACAGAACAGCACAATCTGTCTCTAACCAGAATAGAAATAGGAGTGGGAGGCCCCGGTGTGCAACTGAGCCAGAGAACAAATTCTTTAGTGTTTAGTATGAGAAACAGACGCCTCACAGTTCCTCAACTGGCAGCTCTATTAAATAGTACCCACAAAACACTAGTGTTAATGTCAACAGTGAAGAGGTGAGTTTGGGATGCTGGCCATCTTGGTAGTTTTGCAAAGAAAAAGCCATATCGCAGACTGGTCAATAAAAACAAAATATTAAGATGGTCAAAAGAACATGGACAGACATGTTATGAATAGAAAAATCTAAGATTGAGTTGTTCAGATCACAAAGAAGAACATTCGTGACACAGACCAATTGAAATGAGGCTGGAGGAGAGCTTGACGCCAATCATTATTTCTAACCTAGTTAATGACTATACATCCAATTCATTTTGCTCTATTTCCTATTCATGTATGTTTTCATGGGTCAAAATGACCTTTCGAGGTGACCCCAAACTGAACAGTAGTGTATGTGAACTAACATGACCCCAAAATGAAGGAGCCTATTTTCTGTTCTCCACTGCATGATAGATAGTATAGTCAACAAACACTAAAGTAATATTAAACACTAAAGTCAAAACCAACAGCACTCTGGTGCTTCGGTAATGGCCTCTAAAAGGTTTTTGCTTAAGAAGGACGATGACCATTTAATGATTCAGGAGGCCAATCCATGGGAACTGTGTTCCTGGTGGGGATTTTAGTGCTGTAGAATGACATTATGTTTGTCAGGATTCCACTGCGGTCAGAAAAGCTTTGACCTTTCCTATTAGATCAATTCCTATGAAAGGTACCTACCTACCTGGTTAGGCCAAAAAAAGAACATCCATCAAGCAACCACACACACACACACACACACACACACACACACACACACACACACACACACACACACACACACACACACACACACACCTACCTTCCGGTTGAGCATGCCCCACATCACCGTGTCGAAGGTTCCCTTGGCGATCAGGTAGTGGACGTGGACGGAGGCGTCCTGTCCGATGCGGTGGGCCCGGTCCTCGGCTTGTTTCACCTGACCAGGGTTCCAGTACAGCTCAGCAAACACCACGTGAGTGGCGGCCGTGAACGTCAGGCCCTGGGGCGGGGCGGGGGGCGGAGCGGGGGGCGGAGCAGGGGGCGGAGCGGGGGGCGGGGGGGCACACGGGACAGTCGAGGGTGAGCACAACGCTTCAGCCCCCTGTACCACTCAGTGTCGTTTTAGATGCGAGAACAAGGTTGACTTGATGCTGTTGGGTTTGTCTGTTGGTTTTGTCGCACAACTTCTAAGAAATTAACTAGAGTGTAACTCAAAAAGTGTAACGTCGGGACTGGAATTGAAGGCCCCACGTTGGACTGAGAAGCCCATATGTTTACTTCTATTAGAGTGGCTAGTGTACATGCACTGACGACATCAACCCGTTATAACCCGGGACAGCACCGTGTCGGTCATTTAACCAGGACCCCCTGAGACCCGCTGAGACCCGCTGAGACCCGGACATCAACAAAGACAGGGAACTCTTTTCCACTGACATATCAGTCTTCACCAGGTGACCGGTCCATGTACCGTAATCAGCACTATACTGTGTAAGTACCTGCCCGGCAGCTTGTATACTGAGGATGGCCACGCGGGTCTCGGGGTCGTTCTGGAACCGGTGAACCAGTTGGATCCGCTCTGAGGACGGAACGCTTCCATCGATGCGGATATAACTGGCCTGGGGGGGGGGGGTGGGGGGAGGGTAAATGTCAGCATTGATAGAACCTTCCCCTCAGCGCCACACCACTTACACAACAACATGCTACGGCACTGAAGCCAAGACAAACACTGTGTTGTTGTATAAAATCACAACGAACTTAAAACATTTTGTCCATTCCACTCCAGACAGATGGTAGCCATAAAAAGGATGACTGCGTTCGCGGTGCGCTACAGAGGTAACAGTGATGTCAATGATTTTATTATGTTTCAACGAGCTCACGATTCCTCACGTCCCGCTCTCTTCCCCTCTCGCTTCTGTTGCTCGTCACGACAACGTGCGGCTCCTTTTTATTTAGCACTTTTCCTGTTAATTGGTGATTATGAGTTAGGGAGAACAGAGCGAGAGCGTGGAGGAATGGTCACATTAGAAGGTGTGATTGCTTTTCAGACTGTAGCAGCAGACACCCCTTTCTAACACAACCTGAGAAAAAAACGACTTGTGAATCTGACTTAACCCCCCCCCCCCCCATAAAAAACTGTCTACATTTGGAATAAGTTATTTTATTGAGTTTTGCCATGGGTTCCTATAATGGCATTGTATAATTTCGGGAAAACAATCTTCGCGGACCTGTTTTGGCTCAACATTCGCACTTTTACAACCCGTTGCCAAAAGGTCCCAGAATGCATCATTAACATGCATCTGCTGACGTCTGTAGGTTTATTTTTATCCTGATAAACTGAAATCCAACACTTAACAAAAAGGCTTGATTATCCGTAGAGGCAATCAAACTTTACAATATACATACACTTACGTATCAAATATTTGTACTGATCACATAAGTACAGGGGGTGATAAAAGAGCTTTAGCGAAAGATTCAGTACTATACAAAAGAGGCACCTGAAATTCTAACTGAAGACATTCATTTGGGTTGTATGTGTTGAGTGTGGAGACAATTTGAACGTTCATTTTAAATTCTATTCTCATAAAACCACAAAGTCAAGCAGTGAGTCTCTCCACTTTTAGCCAAGAGAGAATGACAAGCATGCTGCTACTGTTAGCGTGAGCCCTCTTGTTGTCGATGTTAAGTCTGCTTGTGCTGTTAAGGCCAAGGCACGCCGCTATGCTCGAAGACACCTGCACTGTGCGAGATTGCAGAAAATATTTTTATAACAGAAATACAGTGCCTTCGGAAAGCAAGAAGGGCTTTGGTCTGGGAGATTCCCAATGGCCACTCAAAGAAAACGTTTAGAAGAAATAATGGGAGAAACTGCCCAAATCCAGGGGGATTTGGGCCGTTTTTAGAAACACCCTACCAAAGGTGTTTCTAAAACGTACTGAATATAGGGCCTGAATACTTAAGGTGATGAGAGAGTTCAGTTTTTTTCCTTTCAGTACAACTTGGCCAAATAAATATTAGGTCCATAAGACAACAAAATATAGAGAAGGTGAAGGGGTAAGTACAGTGCTTTCCAAAAGCACTGTACTTCTACCCAACTCCACAACAACTTTGTCAACATGAATCAACCATGATAACTGCCCATCCGCTGTCAGTGCTACAAGTTCTCCTTCCTCAACCTGCTCCATGGACTCTAGAGGTTCAGTTGAAGGATTTTACCACAAGTAAAAACTTTTCAGCATTATATTGATTGATGGCTTGCAAGTGGGTATGGAAGTCTCCAACAGTTTGACAGGCCAGAGAATTTGCCTCAGGATTACATTTTTGCAGACAGAAAGAGAACGAAAGACAGTAGAGGTAGAGGTAGAGATAGAGAAGCCCTTAACCTTCTGCTAGATAATCAGGTAATGATAGGTAGATCGGAAGGTGTAGGCGACCTTCCTTTCTTTGGCTTCTATGACAGCCTCGGTTCAAGCCCTCAACATCGTGAGGTGTCACTTTTTGGAAAGATGTGTGTGTGTGTGTGTGTGTGTGTTTGTGTGTTTACATTTTCCTAACCTGGTGGGGACCGAAAATCCCTACATACAAGTGAAACAATGACAATTTGATTGTAGTAGGAATCTTTTTCTATTCACCTTAAGGCAAAAGGCTTTTTTTTGTTGGGTTAGTATTTTGGATTTACGGTTGGGGAGAGTAAGGAGTTTAAATTACTCAAAAATCTGTCCCAGGTAGATCTGCCTTAGAAAGGAATATTAGTGGTTGGTTCAGTGGACAAGGTGGAGCTTAAATGCCAAATTTGTAGTGAGTCAATTTAGGTTACATTTAATATTGGTTAGGGTAAGTTGAGGAAAAACACTCCACCTGGTCCTTTCAGAGCATTCAGCCCTTTCAATGCAATCCCCCACCAACCAATCACATTCGTTTCTCCCTTCTGGGCAGATCTGACTCCAGTACACATTTGAGTAGGAAAAGCATCCACCTGCCAGCTAGGGAGAATTTGGAATGGGAAAAACTGAGGTCCCCAGAAGAACAGTTTTGTCAAAATATGACTATGTTGGCTAGTTACCTTGGCTTCGATTACAGCCTCTGTGCAAGCCTGGAGCATAGTGAGATGGTGGGCAAATACCAGAAACTTTAACTTCTCAGTCTCCAGCAGCATCTTGATGTAGTCCTTTACAGCCCCGGCCTAAAGAGTCCGCAGAGAAAGATCTAGTTAAAATGTCAGTTGAAATGGAACCCATGGAGGATGACAATAAATTACTGGGAGAGCTTTATTCAAACCACACAGAATATATACAAATATTTTCTTTTAAATAATTCTCCCCAATGTTGTGATGTCCAATTTGTGATCAACTCAGGGTGGTTGATGATGGGATATGTGATTCCAAAGCATATCTGATGCCAGTCTGGTTTGTAATATGCTGTTCAGTGAACAGGGAAGTCTATACCTGAATTAATATGCGCCAGAAAAAAAACACACTCTCTGACATTCTGCCTGAAATGAGTTCACAGGAACCCAAGCCACTGCAAGAAGTTGCAGGACGAAGCAAGTCCACCATCTAAAATCACTTACCCCTCGATATTAGACCGTGTTGGAGAATTGAACTGCCCTATGTGGGACCCCTGGGCTAATTCCCCAGCAGGATTTGAAGGAACTGAAAAATGTCAATTCTGTTTGTTTACATATAATATTATTCGTCATTATTTAGTATAGCCATTTATTTGTACTCCATTTCTGCCCTAGCCTACACCCTGTGTCTGGTCATGTGCTTTCATTGGATTGTTAATGCATTACAAATGTTTATCCCGAGTCTGAATACAAAACCAAAGGTCACGCCTTAATTACCTCAGCATGACCCATGAGTTAGAACGCTACGTTTTATGATGTGGCTCCAGGAAGCAGACTGCAATACATCCCTAGTTGAAAAGGGGGACTATTCTTCATGACTAGTCCCGTGATCCTCCATAAGGTTAGCCATCCAACCCCGAAAAAAGGTTTTGAGGACATGCCCGAGCGTAATTTGGCGTAGTCTAATAAATAGGCACGTTTAGCCGGCATGTTATCAGTTTCCTGCGTAGTGGAAACACTGGGTGTCTGTATGTGTGACCCATCATGCAATCGTTCCGTCAAGCCAGATAAGGACCCCTTGTATGTCAACACACACACCACATTAGCAGCTCTGGTCCTTGCGCCTTCCTCACCTGCCTCACCTGCCTCACCAATCTCTCAGAGACTTGCACTGTTAATTAGCAGGAAGCCTTTGCTCGCAGGAGGATAATGAAGGCGGGTCCAAGCGGCAGGTCTAGTTAGATGCCCTCTCTTTTATCTACTAATGGAAACTTCTCATTACTGGGTTTCTGGGTTGGTTTAAACTCTGTGGAAGTTTAATTAGTGCAACACAAACTTCCTCTCCACTGAAGCGGTGATATGTTATCTCTCTCTTTAATGTCCAGCATCACAGACGTATGAGCTGGGCTCCCTGGGTAATTGGTAGCATCTGCTACTGCTGGTAGCGGGGTAAAAATAAAAACGTGTCCCCTGTCGCCGTTGTCGTCCACACTGTGACTTGGTCTGTCGCCCCGCCAGATTCGCGCGCACACGCGCACACGCACACGCACACGCACACCGAATAGACTTGGGATGTGTCTATGTGTGCACAAGTCATTTTCTGGCAGTGTCTAAAACGTTAAACCAAGGGACGAGGAAATGACTCGCAAGGATAACACTTCAGACGTGAACTTTAATCAAAACGGAGCAGGAAGTTAAACTGAACCCGAAATCCAATCAACAAACAAGACTGAGCAAAACAAGACCGGCAATGACGAAGATGCAGTGATGACACAGAACAGGTTTTGTGTCTCTGTTCACTCTGGAGGCAGACTCCTTGTGATGGAGGTGCCAGGGTCATGTTACCCAGAAAACTGTCTGAAACAGACAGAATACCGACTGAGCTTATCAAGAAGGAAATATACATTAGGTCGGTGCCCTAACTGTGCAGGATCTATTCAACTTCAGTGCTTTTCCTCACTCTTAAGATACCAATGCAGCCTGCTTTTCACACCTAACATCTTCCAAAAGCCACAAAAACATAAGGGTTAACTTCTTGCTGGCCTATGTTACCACGGCAACCACCTCGCCAGGGTTCCTCTATATTTGGGTTCAGTGTTCTGTGTTAAAAAGCCTTACTTCAAGAAAAAGAAGAAATAAATTGAAAGGCTATAGTTATTGTGGTCCATAGCTATGGTGGACAGAGTGGCACCCCCCACTCTGTTCCCATGGAGATGCAGTCAGCTCTGAATGCGGTGAGCGGTAGTGACCGGCAGGAGGGAGAACCCTTCCTCTGAACTGGACAAGAAAACCAAAATGGTACTCTACTCCCTCTAGCCCACTTTCACTACCATTCAAAAGTTTGGCATCACTTAGAAATTTCCTTTATTTTCGAAATAATTCAAATAACATGAAATTGCACAGAAATACAGTGTGGTCACTGTTACTGTTGTAAATGACTATTGTAGCTAGAAAAGGAAGATTTTAAATGGAATATCTACGCAGGCATACAGAGGGCCGTTATCAGCAACCATCAGTCCTGTGTTCCAATGTCACGTTGTGTTTGCTAATCCAAGTTGATCATATTAAAAGGCTAATTGATCATTGCAAAACCCTTTTTTGCAATTATGTTAGCACAGCTAATTTCATCCAACAACAGAACCATGACCCAAAGCACAGCTCCAAACTACACAATCATTATTTATCATTAAAACACTATCAATCAAATACCATCAGCTAGCTAGCCAAGCCAAATGAACAGACATTCTGCCACCGCCTGACACCCGAGACGGCCGCCGCCTGACACCCGAGACGGGCCGCCGCCTGACACCCGAGACGGGCCGCCGCCTGACACCCGAGACGGGCCGCCGCCTGACACCCGAGACGGGCCGCCGCCTGACACCCGAGACGGGCCGCCGCCTGACACCCGAGACGGG